>DWEM01004035.1:0-10086 GCA_018245935.1 Agara belti belti | reverse complement strand
CATGTTTGCCATTTCCATTATAGTAAATAAAGACAACTATTATCTGTACCCACACTGAAGGGAGGACATGAGTGTGAGTCGACTTATATGAAGCGGATTCATAAAATCAAAACATCTCTAGAACGCGTATTAGAGGTATAGAAACTTCAGCCAATATCACGTTATTTATTTTCATTAGGACTGTACCCAATGGAAATCCTAGTCGGCTTAATCCTTTAGGAAACATACGTGCCTCTATGTAGGTATTTTCATCATCATAAAAAATACTTGTTTACTTTTGCCTTAAAAATTAGATTTTTAATACGGAAGTGCCACAGAACTTGGAGTATTTTAGTTCTTTACTATTTATTCCTAATAGTACCATAAATGTCAAGGTAGATTTTAAAATGTAATTTGGCGGGGATGCAACGTGACGAAGTCTCCGCGACATATGGTATAGTAATCAACAAAAACAACTTAACACGTAAGGCGAACTAATTTAATTTAATGACTAATGGCTAAAGAACGTCTATGTCCAAGAAGATATCATAAAATAGCATGATATCGATCACCACAACCCAAATAACTGTAAATGTGAACTATCATACGCATACAGATAAGATGTGATTTGCGAGTAATCTAAAAAACGAATTGTCTGGATTATCTATATAACGCCTCTGTCACAGCTATCTCTCTCACGCAACAAGCAATTAGTTTCCGCACTGTCATACTCGCCTGTTTTCGGATACGTACATTAATGTGGTTGTATTCAAACTTTTGCCTGGCAAATTAATATTACATACTTCGATTATTTTAGGTAACTGTATTATATTAAAATTTAAACAATACTGAAAAATATATGTTTTAAAATTATATTAACAAGCACAATTTTCCCGGGTAGGGAAAGGCCGCGCACATTTAAATGCAAGTCTTACTAAGTGCCAAACTTACTGTATCCTTATCTGACTCCAATAACAAAATTAAAGGAATATTAAAAACAAAACCAACCAACCGTCTCAGTTCTTTCTTGAAAACATTTCTATTGCATATATATCTATATTGTATATCTATCTTATATGTCATACATTATAAACCACGTGTTTTTAATATTCCTCATAATCACAAATGCAATTTTTCTAATCTAATCCCGCGTTGCGGGCTTTAACACAAGAATGACCTAATCAGAATGAATTATGATGGTTCTGGAAAATTCTGGCGGGAAACGGCCCGCGCCGGACAGCAGGATGCCGGCCATTACGGAGCGATTGTCCACCGTTTCTACGGATTGCGCACATTGTGACTGGCCGGTCAGACTAGTTGGTCGAGCTTTGTAGAGAAATATAATATTACTGCGTAGATTATATTATGTGTAGAAAAAGTACCTAAGTACATATTAGTACCTAAGTACCTATGTGGCGGGCTGCTTGAAGCTACGTACTAAGTTAGGAACAAATTGCGCGTAGTGTAAAATGTGTACAGGTTAAACTCCAGGGAAGGCAAGATTCCTTTTTATGTTTCGATAAATGTTTAAATTCAACCCATAAACAACTGATCACACATGAAATGGAATTTCTTTAATAGAAATAAAAAGTTAGAAACGGCTTATGTTACTTTGAGTTTTTCCCTCATTGGAATGCCGTGATTATACCGCGCTGAATATAACAACCCTTTTTGTGCCGGTTGAGGGAGTTTAAAAAATATTAACACGATTATTAACTCGTACTCATTATTTAACTAATAGTCATACAACCATAGACGCTTTAATTTATACCAACCGGTATTCTATTGGAGGGAAAAAGTTGAACATAACATGCAGATAACACGCAAGTCAGCAGTGACTTTCATCAGTTTTACTAAATACATATAACATTTACCGCATGAATTAACAGTGTCTCCTTGCGGTTTATAGATGTAATTATCTATGGTCATGTAAGCTGCCCAGCGGCTGACCAATAATTCACATCCCTATTATGTATCGATTACAGAAAACCAACAAGGGCAAATTGATGTCTCGAGTTTTCAAGTCGTCCAGTAGTCTCGTGATCTTCATGGCTAAATTACTTAGATAATAAAAACATGACATGCACACTTGAATGGAATGGAGAACCTATGAATTAATTTGTTCTACTTGTGAGGTTTCCCATATGTGCCTACCTAGTTAGTGCTCTTATGATTCGTACTATCCTCGCTTGTGTTATCCAATGCATAATATTATAAAGTATATAATCCATGTTATAAAACTGTGATATTTTCAGGAGCTCGATCGAGCAGCATAAATAGAAAACTGCGACTTACGAGAAACTATTGATAATTTAATATAAAAAAATATATATATACATTTCATTACTATAGATTTCCTTACTCCACCATAGTTTTATCAATTTCTTATATTGTGCAATATTAATGAGCGCACAAAA
Organism: Agara belti belti; assembly: GCA_018245935.1. Lineage (NCBI taxonomy): Eukaryota > Metazoa > Arthropoda > Insecta > Lepidoptera > Hesperiidae > Agara > Agara belti. The sequence goes on along the minus strand of DWEM01004035.1, from coordinate 7,690 downwards.
TCAGACCAGTGTAACACACCCCGAGTGTCAGAGATTAAAATAATACACAGTGTCACAGATAAAATAATACGCATAATTATTGCAAAAGGATATGGGTATTGCAGGAAAGGAAATAGATATTCTACGAAAGGAAATAGGTATTGTTTTCCGATATTACTGACCGTTCCACACGAATACAGACGTACGATAACTCATTCAATTGAAGCCAGTTGGCTTCGCGAGCGATCGGTCACTCGCTTTGATTCCTCGTCCTCTGCAAATTGATGTCGTGCCGGTCTTCGCCGCCAATAGCCACCATTGACAGACTTACAATTCGCAATTGGAAGCGAATTAAACACTTTAACCTGTAACCTACGTCCAAAAATATTAATTTCGCTCGATGAGAGCTCAGAAACCTCTATAGCTATATTCAGCACAAACATTTATATCGTAATAGCAAATCTTTTTATTAAAACTGCAGCTCCTACTGTGTTAGGACTGTATTGAAAATTAAACTAAAACAATAATCATTTTGCAGTTTCAGATCCAAATACAAGATGGCTGCGGAATCCAAATTTTAAAGTAGAAAGAATGAAAATCAAAATGACGCGTTTTATGAGCTTCGCAGTCTGCCTCCTAGCATTCCACTTTTGTTTTGGCTTCAATGGCGACAGTTTCGAGCTGGAGTGCCCGGACGAGTGCGACTGCCACTACTTCAGAATCAATTGGGTCACGGATTGTTCCGAAAGCAACTTGACAGAGATCCCCTACGATGAGCTCAGCTTGAGCGTGTACATTCTAGATTTGAACGGCAACAACATAACGTCCATACGCACCTTCCCGCACGATATCAAGATGAGGAGACTACAGATCGCCAACAATAAGCTAACGAGAGTGGAGAAAGATGCGTTCAAAGGGCTAGAATATCTCATCGACGTTGATTTGTCCGGAAACAACATTAGCTACGTCGATCCGGAAGCTTTTTTGTAAGTCTCGATACCTGTATTCTTTACAAAAATGACATGAATAGTACACGAAAATCATATCACAACATAGAATCTATATAATGTAATTGCATTTGTCCAGTCATGGTCTTAGCCCGACCATAAATCCGTCCAACACTGGAACGATAAGTGGGTTAACAATAGGAATCAGATATAAATTTGTTTTTAACGATCTTAACGACATTTAAAACACCAAATTTTTTTTTTTTCATTTAATATACTTTTTATACGTACGCACTATTTGTATTTAGTAGCTGGTCGAAAAATTATTTATCACCCACTTATACGGCTTATCAGAGAGGCCTTCGGTTTCAAATCTGCACAAATAAGCTGAAGTAGGCTCCTTTGCCGTGACACCGCTAATTGGTTTAACAAGTATTTGTAATCTCACAGAAGTTCTGAGTACTAGCACGAACCAGCTAACGAGAAGGCGTTCTTGATGTCCATAAATACACTTACGTAAGCAAAATTTCCATATTGAAGATCTACTTCTTCACAATATAAATCAAACAAGACTCTAACAAAAACAAAATACAAAACCGGTATCACAAATTAAATCAATGAAACAAAACAGTAATAACAATCCAATAAAACAAATAGAACTATAAAAAGAATGCAATACAACAAATGAAACTCAAATCCGATTGCAATAAAACAAATAATACAGTTATGCGAATTCAATAAAAGAAATAAAACTGTAGTTAGTAAGAATTTAATGGAACATAGAACAGTGTGGAGATTGCAATGAAACAAATAAAACAGTAATAGAAACTGACTAGAGGAAATAAAACTGCGAGTAATACGAAATCAATAAAATGAAATTAATCATTAATTGATAGGTACTTGCCATAAATTTCCTAATACCTGCAGTATGTAATAGACGTTGCAAACAGCATGCAAGCTACATGATTTTTCTATGATTTTACTCATCGGACGGTCTTTTTCTTACAATTAATCTGTATAATCCGTTCCACTATCAGCTCGGAATAAGAAGGGTTGAAGCTATAGTTTATCGACTATATAGTTTATCGACTCTGTAAAGATTGGAAGAATTAACGCTCCTCAGAAAACACTATTAAAAACGATCAGGCGTGCTCTTGTCTAGTGTATCAGCGTTGCACCTTCTTTAAGCACGAAGGTAACAGAAATAATTCAACACGCTCCTAAGGAATTTGAAACAATAAACCAATATATTCATTCCCATAAACCTTCTCTAAATGGCAAATAATTCTTAAGCAAAGAGGAGATAAATCTTTTCGGAGTCAGGACATTTTTATGTCTTTAATTTAACTATTCAATGGGCGGATTTAATACTTGGTACTAACGATCGGTGAATATTCGCACGAAATAACGCTCGAGTAACGTTACTGACGGGGGCCCACACAATGCGATCTGATGACAAAATGACAAAATTGAACCAATTGAGATAGTGCCTCTTGAACTTGTTGGTTGCGCTTTAGCAACCATGAAATAACACAATTGGGACGATTACGTCTTGTGAGATGACATGAAGCCAACATTGAATAATAGTCGCGCAAATAATGCAGATTAAATTAGCCGCCTAGACCACACCACTTAACTTGTTGATTTTGCAAATAAACCAAGTACGCAGTTATGCGATTCAGATTTGATTGTGCGTAACGTTATTTCAGCGTGTTATCTAATCGAAAGGAAATGATCACCATGTACAACAGTCTGTAGAGTTATTTGCTTGGGTTTTATTACTACATTTATTTGTTTCAGGGATGCCCGAGGACTGCTGAACGTAGAACTCCAAGACAACCCGTTAAATGTTGTCGAAGGAGCGTTCTTAATCTCCAGCACCTTACAATACCTGGATATAAGTTCATGCAATCTAACTATAATAAATCACCAATTTTTCGAAAACATTACGTCCTTAACTACAGTGGATCTATCACATAATCCACTAACAACTCTAAATGAAGGAGTATTTGACATATTGACTGGTCTAGAAACACTAAAGCTAAATGATTGCAAACTTACTGATATAGCGGATAATCTTTTTACATCGTTGGTGAATCTAAAAAACCTAGAGCTAGCGGGTAACTTTTTCAATAATACAAATTGGCCGGAGGTGTTAGGTAATCTCAATAGATTGGAATATCTGAACTTAAGAAAATCGGGTCTTACTTCACTGTCTGAAGACACATTTTCGAATTGTACCAATCTTGTTACGCTTGTATTGGCCGACAATGAACTACGTGATTTAGATGTTGGTATGACTTTGGGAAGCAGCGTTAATCATCTAGAGTTACTGGACTTATCCAACTGCAAAATACAGGGACCCATTTCTGGAGAGGCTTTCGCTAATGCAACTAGATTAAAAGAACTACACCTATCTGGGAATCCTTTGTTTGCGCCAGATTTACAAGAAGCCTTAGCGCCACTGCCTAAACTCGAACGATTGTTCTTGAGTAATTGTGGATTGAGTAATCTCCCCGAAAACTTTAACGTGTTTGAAAATCTTATCGAGTTGGACATATCGCATAATCCCTTAGTCAATGTTTTTGTTCGTCTCCTCGCACCGCTTGATAACCTTGAATACTTGAACATGGGGTATAGTAATCTATCATACATAGGACCGGACACATTCGCACATATGACATCAATGAAAAGATTGGTACTCTCCGGCAACGATCTATTGTCACTAGAGGCTGGTCTATTTGGGAATCTCACTCAACTCACCACATTAGAACTAGAGTTCTGCGGTCTAAAGAGGCCTCTGAATGCCAATGCTTTCTTTAAAAATCTCACATACATGGATTTGAGAGAAATCAGGCTGGGTGGTAATCCGCTAGTAATCCCACCATCGGGCCCAGTATTCCCAAAGCAACTTTCACAAATTACAATGCTCGATTTAAGTAACAGCAACATCACGTCTCTGAGCGCCGATGCATTTAAAAATACTGAGAATATAACAGATCTAAACCTTGCTGGCAATCGAATTAATTCAAATGAAGGAAGCCTCGCATTTCTGGAACGGTTGCAGCATTTGGAAAAAATAAACTTAAGTAACAACAACATAACTACGATTGATCCTCAGTTCTTTGTTAACAATCCTAAGCTTCATTCGCTGAATTTAATTGGTAATCCGTTCGTTTGCGATTGCAAGATTGCGGAAATGTGGGACTGGGCCAATATGATTAAGGGCGACTTGGACGTACTCATCGGTGCAAAGAGCGCGGAAAAAGACATCGTCGTTAAAGGCAACAAGAAGAAAAAGAATCTCTATTGTCGCTATAATGAATCGCAGCTACGTAACATCACTATAACACCAAACAAGACCGTCCCCGGAAGGAGGCCGTTTGTAAAGCCTAGAGAACTGACTTACGCTAATAGAACCTGGGCAAAATATGTCAGAGAATCGGGCTGCGAGCCGGTGGTGAAAATACTGAAGCCGGTGGCGTTAGTGGCGGACGTTCCGGCCAATAACAGAATATCGACCACGGCGGTCGTTCTCGCTGCGGTTGCCCTGGCGCTAGGCATAGCCACCGTTGTCATGACTATTCGGCTCTTAAGGAAGAAGCAAACTCCAAATATCGACACAGAAAATAATCGGAAACAAAGATAGTCTAAATGATAATCTATTCCAGCCTATTCAAGAAATATTTTATTTTTATACCTACACGAATACATTCTTATAACTTTAAGGATATAAGTAACATGGAATCCTCTCTGCACCGAGAGCACTTAGATTAATGTTTATATGCCTTGTTTTTATAAGATTATAATAATATACTAGTCAAATTTATTTAGTTTCGTTGGGGTAACGATTCTCATGTTTTTGTAGTTCATCACTTCTCATTATTTTATCAATGTCAGTATTGATTTTAATAATAAAGGACCACAAACTACATATATCATCTGCGTTTGATTCCAACTTCCGTGGTTTGTTTTTTAAAAATTTTTTTCATGTGACAATCTAAAATTGACTAACATTTTAGGAAAAAAAAACGTGATAGGTACTATATAAATAAATAGTTTAACGAAATCAATGTCCCAATAATGATTGAAATTATTACAAAACGCATTGTCAACTTTTTTCACCGTTAATAATTTCGGATTGCTAAAGTAATCTGGCAACACTGACAAAAACCCGTGTCATATTAACTCTATGACTGTAAAATATGATTATTATATTATTATTATTATGATTATGCATTTAACCAGTTATTGGATATATAGTACGAAATAAGGCCTATAAAATCGAATATCAATGGTGTAACAAAAGAGGCTTGAGTCACAAATGAGTAACTAAATCTGATAATTTAACTGCTTTCTGCAAAGCTTGCGTGTTTGTATAATGAAAAATCCTTACATGAGTTATTAATCATATTTGTTTGCAATAAAGTTATTTCTTGAGTATATTTCTAATTATTCACGTAGCTTACTAGGCCACAACACGAGTACTATAATAGACAAACGTAATTAATAAACTTCGATGAAAGCAAAAAAGGCGGTAAAAGCTTATGAGACGCGTCGACAGTAGAAGTCCTTAGTATTCGCTTATCCATCTAAATGCAAAATAAAAATCATCTCTTTAAAGCTTGCACACAAGTCTAGATACTAGATATATTGGATTTCAGCGAACTTCAATGTAGGCACAGCGAATATCAATTTTTCTTCCCGCCATTAATGACACGGACAGCATTAACTAATTTCATTAAATAATTTTTTATTAAGACATACCTAATCAGCCAAAAAAGCTGTAGCTTTTATGAGTATCCCCGCCAGACTTATTTAATAATAATGAAATTAATTACTTGAGATATGTTACCCCAGCCAGACCACTGGGAAATGTAAACAATAAGAGGTTATTTTTAAAATATCGATTATTTGCGACCTAATTCTCATAATCGTACTTTATGTTGCCTTAATTACATTTTCTCTTTTTAACATAATTGCAACTCGATAGTCATTTTGACCTTAAGAGAAAAATTTCATTTATTTCCACACAGTTGCTTCGCTACAAGAAGCAGTCGCTTGTTGCCACAAACACGCCGCTTGCGGAGGCATGCAAAATTGAGGTTTTTGCTCCTCCACCGTGCCGGTAGGTGACTTTGAAGACAGTTTTTATTTTATTTTCCCGAGTCAATAAACTGGACACAAAAAATAGTTACTGTCACGTAATACATATCTATAGCGAAAGTCTTATTACGTAAGAGACAAGTGTAGGTGAATTTTAGTTACGCTTGAATTGAATTAATTTGTTCATTTTCTCAGAATTACGATTAGACAAGATGGAAAAAAGAACATTTATAAAAAAAAGAATTTATTGAGGAACTAGTATAACTTAATAAAAAAAACAATAAATATACTATCAGCTATCCGCTTTTCTGTCGTTTGTGGTAGTTTTCTTTACGTACCAATTTTCTTTATATATCTTTTTTCTCTTACCCGGATTTTCACTTTCAGGTTTGTTGTTACTCGCCATCACGGCCAATTCGCTATCCAGAAGCCGAGGCAGCACTGACGGTTCGAATCCATATTGAAATTGTGGCTCTACGAACTGTGTGTGGGTTTTTAGTCTTTGCAGTGGCCGTGTGGCGTGAGCGGAGCTGTCTTTTGGTTCTTCCTTCGAGTAATCGTATTCGAGTGCTTGGGGATATGGAGCCGCTTTATATTTTGCGAAATGTTGTTTCGGTTTTTGCGGCGAGTTGTGGTATTGGAAAGCGGGCGCTGCTACATATTTGGCACTCTGCTTTTCATTTTGCTTTTCAGTCTCGCGTTCATTGCTCAAGTATTCCGGTTTCCTCTTATTGAAAACGTCATAATAGTCTTCCTTTTGTTTATATCTAGCTGCGAGACTTTCGGGCTTGCTGACGGCATAGTCTAAATAGTAATCTTCTTTGGTTTTGTCTCTCGCGTCTTTGTAGTTTGAACGCGTCGATTTTGGAAAATCATCTCCTTCTACTTGGTACTGTTGAAATGGAGAATGCTCGATATCAAAGTCGGTATGATATTGAGGCTGCCCGTAAGTATTGGGATCGTATATTGCCTTTTCAGCGTCCCTAGAACTAGTTTCATAGGCTGGGAAACCGTACGCTGCATCCTTATAACCTTTTTCAAAATCTTCTTCGCTTTTTTCATCACGTTCAGGTGTTTCTTCATGCGGTGGTTCATCATTTGGATTCACTTCCTCGGGAGAATTCTCTTTATCTAAGTTTTCGTGAGCACGCTGTTCAGGATGGTAATGATGATGCTGATGATGCTGAGTATTAGGTGGATTAAGCGGCAAATCATGCGGTCTCCTAGGCGATTCCTGAGTTTTATGATTAAAATCAACTTGACCGTGTTGGATATGCTGACTTGGATCCACTTTAATAGTAGCATGCTGCTTTGGTGTTGGGAGAATGCGTATGTCCTCTTCATATTCTGTTATAATTGGTTGTAAGTCATCGTTGACGTTTTCAACGGGGGTATTTTTAGCCTGGCTATAAATTTGGGGTGAATTGTGGTGAACATTGTGGTGAACAATGTCAGGTTGATTTAGATGTTCTACCTCTTTGTTTTTGGGACTTTCATGATGAAGAGAATCTTTCTGATCAACTTTAGCTTGATTTTGTTCTCCTTGATGCGATGGTACTTCTTCTTCACTAGGTTCGTCAGATGATTCATGAGATTCCTTTTCATTTGGAGAATGTTCTTCTTTTTTATATTGATTATTCTCTTCAGGCTTAAAGTGA
>DWEM01004034.1:0-10086 GCA_018245935.1 Agara belti belti | reverse complement strand
TGCACGTGCACTAACAAATACTAACTGGACTAATTTTACTAACAGTCCCATTCCTGCAGTCCTATTACTAACGAATATTCACTAACTAATTCCTATTATCACCTATTAACTGTATTCAGACTAACAGTCCCATCCCTAGAGCCCTATCAGAGGTCGGTTGCAGATGTCCATGGGCGGGAGCGGTGACTCGTGACTGCTGCCAGCTCGTTCACTACTCTCCTAATATAAAAAAAAAGAATAACTACATAGAAGTCTCTATTTTGATGTGTCTCTTAAGGTTTAGTCAGCGTGAATCATGTAAGCGCCGAAAACATGATCACTTGTCGATTTTATTATAACAATGAAATTTCTGGACTGTAAACAAATTTTTTGGAAAGAAACTTCAACCTATTTTCATAACAATTGCCAAGCGGTTCGGGAGACAAGCGTAGACAGACAGAGTTAATTTCGCATTTATACCTAATATTAGTTTGGATTAATATGGATTACATAAAAATTATAATCATACACATGTAATATTAGCATATGATAATAAACTAATCAGATAGATGATTATTATAATACAATAATATGATGTTCAGTATGAAGCATCGATATCATATTTATCTTATTAAAAATAGCAGCCAGTATTAACTAAGCACAACGATCAGTCATATGGCTTTATTGGAAAGGGTTCTCTGTAATAGAAAAATTTAAACTCCTGGAAGTAGTTAGTGCTGAATTTACCACTAGACTGTTATTTATTTGTCATATAAAAATGTAAACACATCAATAACGATTGAAAATGAGCCTGTTAACGATTTCATTTGCTCTTATGCGTTTTCGTGTTGGGAATCCCTGCATTAGAAGCATCATGATCGCTAATCCGGCGTTGATGCTGAGGTTTTTCCTTGGTCTACCATTATCGATTACTCCGGTTGACGCAATATACTGATATGAACTGAGATTTGGACATGTTTCGCTGGGCAAATTGGTTATTTTTATCAAAACGTTTTTGATTGTAATGATATGATCAGTTTCATTTTTAAAACCATTTTTACTGTTTCTCGAAGTGTTTTCGTTCATGTTTTAATATTTTTGCCTATAATAAATTGTTGATATACAGATCTGTAGTGTTCTCTTCACATTGCTGTAAAGACGACAAAAGTTGCAATGCTAAACTGCATCTGTCATTGGCTCCATGTGTGACCAATTCGCATGCATTGTTTTTGATCGCTTGCTTCATGTCGAACCCTACTCTGCCGTAAAAATGTATTTTAAAAACTTTTCTCAAAACACCATAGATGTAAAATGTAAATTTTCAAGCTTCTCTTTAACATACATAATACTGGTACTGCGATTGCGAATGTGCAGTGTAATGCCTAATAACAAGTGCTTCGACCTTTCCTGACTTTCGTATGCCAATTCTCAAAAGGAAAGGCTCATACCGTCGAATGACTTTCTCTTTTTAGGTTCGTAACAGTTCACCCAGCTTTCCATGAGAAGCTTGCATTGTTTTTAATGTCAGTACCCCAATACATTTGGATAATTAAGTATCTATCGCTATGTTCTCCAAGCAAAACGACGAAAGCAATCTTTTAGAAGTGTGAAGATTATAATACGTGCGAAAACAAATTTACAGTTGAGCAGCGTTGTGGCTATATTAAGGCTATAAACCTTCTCATTATGTGAAGCAAACCTATAGTAAAGTATTAATAAAAGCTTAAAAATGCACAAAATATCTGCATCCAGAACATATTATGTAGGTATCTGTATATATTTATATCGGGAAGTTTGGCAAAATACGATGAAATCAGATGAACAATGACTAGTGTAGTGCAATACATATCTATAACGGATGTTTCATGAAGTTGTTGCTATGTAATTTTTATAATGTTAAATGTATAAAATGAGGGAATCCCATGGATGCATATAATGTTATTGCATACATTGCAACCGCAATGGTTTTCATAAAATCATGCGGATTTTCCTTATCGGGTTCGGTTTGTTTAACTCTAACAACCCAATATAAGGTTTTTTGTGGTATAGAACCTATTTTTAGCGGGGGACAAATGTCGGCGAATAACGAATTACGTTATAAAGTAATAATCTATTTATATCCCTCATACAACCTATAAAGGTAATGATTTCAACTGTCATTCCACAGTACATACTTATGTAGATATTTTTATTACGACCAGACACAGAACAAACAAATGTGCTCTTCGCACAAATGTTTGTTCTGAGTGGGAATCGAACCTACAACCTCCGGTTTTGCAGTCGGGGTCTCTAACCACTGGACCACGGTGCCACTCAAACAAATATTAGCTTACGAAAAAAATACCCTATATCCACGCCACGGCCAACTACTTCCATACAAAAAATCACATCGATCCGTTGCTCCGTTTTGTCGTGAAAAAAGGACATACAAATAAACAGAAAAACACACTTTCACATTTATAATATTAGTGGTATATAGTGGCTATAAAGATAATAATGAATTTACAAGAAGCACTTCAGGTTTGGAAATATAAAGACATAATAATATGTGTAACATATTTATTTATATATAAGCCATTAAAATTACATTAAAAATATATATAATAAGCCAGTTATATAAGTGGCTAAATTATCAAAATTATTTCGATAAGTATAATTAATTTGTTAGATATTATCCGTAAGATACGTACAGTCAGGGCAATAAGTTGTGCGTGGTCGATAAAAGGCTAAAACTCCTAAGCCGTGATACGGAACGTAACGATATCGGTTGGCCTTCGTTTATGATGTTTGAAATTCTAATTCGAAATTCAAATCGTTATTTGCTTCGTTACAGAAGACGACTGTTATTTGTCATTCATGAAATACTGCCTATTGACGTGCAAATACAGTAAAATTTACGATAGCTTTTTAAATTTCATCATTTGCGCAGATACCTATGTCTGGTAACTTATGGAGGTCTAAAAGCTCGTTAATAAAGACATAATATCTCTCTTTTAACAATATTTACCATGAAGTTTTTGTATCTTGTTACCGACGAAAAAAAGAGGTACTCAAATCGACGCGTATATTTTTTTTTGTAGGACCACGCGTAACTTTGTACAGAGTAGTCCGATTTTGATAATTCTTTTTTATTGGATAAGGTATATTTCGAGGTTGGCCGATAACAATTTAAAAAAAATTCTTACTCTAAGCATGGGAAAATAGGGGGCATTTTGCTTTTCAGTTTTTTTGGCGGTTACATTTTTTTGTTAAAAGATCTTATTCTGTACAGCAGTGTTCAATAATGATCAGTCACTGCTGACAAAACGAGCGAATTTATTCTGAAGTTACTGTGCGATGTTATTCGTTAAGTACTTGTTTTTAGTAAATTCTCGAAGAACTTGCCAATTGCTACGAGGCCAACCGGTCTTTCGCTGCTGATTATAGCAAGCGGCGAGCAGGACACATAAAACTTCGCCGAATCTCTAAATAATGAAAAATGTTATTCACTACAAAATTATTGCATATTTTTGTATTCTCTTCTGTTTTTTATACTTTTTCTATTTACTGTTATGTACACGCTAATATAACATTCCATGACCTTTTTGTCCTCTTACAGGTCTACTGGAAGAAATTTTCTAGGCAAATAAGCAGTACCTTTCTGCCGGGCCTCTTTGCAATTTAACCTGTATCTGTTACTACTCTTTGTATAACTAATAAATAAATAAATTAAAAGGATGGGTATTTATAGACCTTGCTCATTCCATCGGTATACATACGATTAGGTATAATACCTATACACATGAACGACCGTGTTTTTTTTAAATACATGATAGGCGAGCTTTTTCCACGTTCTGCTTGATGAAGAACATAAGAGTAGATGCGACCTAACATGGGTCACCACGTACGCCTACAAACCTATTCATCCTTGCCTCCCCTTGTTTTATTGTGGTAAGTTGAACTACAGATTAAATATATAGGTACCAGCGTTTATTTACAATTGTTTCCTGAATTTGTACGCCGTAAAAAGCAAAATATGGCTTGGACTAATAATCTTTTAACATCTTTATATGTATGTACCCATATTCGTGCAAATACACGTCTTTGTCTTTGTTCAAAAATAACTCGAGTGAAAGATGAAACAACAAAATTAAAGAATAAAATTATTATTTCAATCCCTATCGATATCGATATAGTTATGATGGTTATATCAATAAAAGGATACGAATTATAATTAATAAGTTTAGATATTATATCGTATTACAACTTTGTATGCAGATCTAACATAATACAATAAACATATTGGTAATAACACTTAATATACAATACATTTATATATGACTAATAAAACATTGACTTAATATTGTGATTGTGTTAGAGACAAGGCAAATTTGCGTCATTAGCAACTTACGATAGCAAGCAATACAAAGCGCCATCTATCGAATTACGGCCGAACTAATAAATCGATTTGATCATTGATTTTTGATTGTTATAATGACAAGAAAAAAAATGATATGTGTTCTATTGTTTCACTGCATTTCGTCCAGTATTGTAAGTGTTAAAATTAATTACATTATACTTTCTTATTAGCGATATTTTAGCGCTCACTCGCTTAAGGTATTCCAATTTCCATCAGAGTGGGGCGGCATTTCTGTGGTTCATTCGTGCCCAATTATCGTGATTCGACAAGAAACAGTGCTGTACTGGATTGCACTGAACGACAAGATTGAGTTTTCAAATATTCTGAACTAATAACCCAGTCGATTCTAATCCGAGTAAAGCTATAGCACATATTCCGCGTACAAATCCTAATAATACAGACGCACATTAAAAACAGATTACGAAATCATTATTACAGTAGGTACCTATTATTCATGTTAAAATTCTACGTATTTAAATCCATTACGGTACATATTGGTATATAAGCTACATGAAGCATACAAACACATATTACTTACATATTTATTGTGCAATAATGTTAAACACAATTTTACGTAGACAACTTAAGTAAGCTGTGCAAACAAATTTACTATAACAAGCTTTAATCAATAACCTACAGAGTAGCGCGCATGCCAAGCCGACAGTATTCATTCTTACCATATACAGAGCGCTAAGAAATAAGTTGGACTAGATTCTTGTCGACAATCCTCAACTGAAGTAGCGTGTTGCGACTACAGCTGTGTTTTACAAACAATGAATCCATGACCTGCATTTTAAGAAACAATATTCTGTTATAACACAGGTAACCCGTCTCGTTTAATAAACTAAACAGCCTATCTCTGTCCTTTGTTAAAACAGCAGTTATCTATCAAAACAAGTTATTAAAAATAATTAGCAATTTATTAGCGTAATATATGTACTTGTAATTGTAATATATCTAAGCAGCGCAATATAACATAATATCCCTGGTAATTTAAATATACTTTTACCACGATTAGATTATCAGTTATTGATATACAATCAGTGCTGCATTCAGATAAGCATAAGTTAACGGCAATTTAACATTTGAAAGGCAAGAATACAAAAAACAAAAGCGATCGTTTTATATACTTTCCTCACCTTCAAGATCCGTTTAACGACACCAATTACACAAAGTTTTTGATACAATAAGGAAATTAAATAATAATTATTAGTCATCTTTGTGAAAAGGCTGTCAAGGACATGCACGACTAACAGTAGAGAAGAAACTACGAGGATTAACAATAAGAATTTCAATTTGGGCAGACTAAAATTATTTCCCATGATTGAACGCAATCCACTGCATACTGAGACAGTATCATAAGACAATTTTTATATTGCGTAATTCATCTGAGTATTCGAAAAAAGAACTATTATATACTTTTAACACCGTAAGGTACCTATTATAAACTTTAAGAAAACCGAGCAGTATAATATATAAAGATTAGTTACGAAAAACAGGTAGGTATATAGATATTTACATGAGGATGAAAGTAAATAATCTGAAATTCTAAATTCGGCACTTCTAGAACACATGCACGATAAGTACATATTACATTGTACTTATCTAAAAAAAACATAACGATCAATTGCTTCTATATTCGTAATGAACTGAGATAAATCAAGAGCCTAACTTAAGTCGTTTGCCCGTTATCAGGTCCTTCAAGAAAACCCGTACTACTTAGCATCGATAAACAGCATTCCAATAATTGTAATGTTACAAAATTTACTATAATCATGCATAGTTTTCATCTTGCCGTTTTTAAACTATAATGCCTCCTGAAAAATATTCTACATTTGTAATTAGATATGCTTATATATTTCAATAGGGCATAGTACAATATAATAGTTTTATCAATAGAGACGTAGAGGAACTGTTATACCTTAGAGGTTTATACCTTCGTGTATTGCTTCGTTAATGATGACAATGAGTCTGCTTGCTATTGGCACAAGGAAGCCAAGTTCCTGTGTTATACATTTACAGGTATTACAGTTTTGACACAATTTTCAATTGCATTCCTAGCCTTATTACTTTCGTTTAAACTACGGCGGTACCTTTATCTTCTTCAAGTTGAAAATATTTACTGTTTTTAACATGCAGGGTAGGAAACACTGCAACTTCAAGCGTAAAAATTGCACATGTAAAAACAGCTGCAATGACCTCTTTTAGTGTATGTCGTATTATCGGACTGTACATACGCTTGTTATTTTAAATACGACCTCGATCTTAGAAAGGATGGCCGTATGAAGCACGTATTTTTAAAGCCAGATTTCTTTAGGCGTGTTAAGGTTAATATTTTGTATGCCACGAGAACGCTTGCGCATGGCGTTGAGAAAATTTTAAAGATGTTACCGGCTTAAAAGTAATACAATTTTTTTCTGTATACTTTCATGCTTAGAATTGCAATTCAAGTTATCCTTACTTGAATTGCAACTTTATATTTTATTTACTAGCAATAATGATATTTCGGTCAAAAATATTATACAAAAGGAATGCTACAAAACTAATTTAAAACCAAAATTAATTTTATACAAAACGTCTACATTAATCGGTCACCGTATAATAGTCACCTGTATCTCAGAAAACATCTACATATATAATCTTGTACATAAATCTGCAAGCTTCTAATTATTTATCAAACTGTGCAAATTTAGATTACAAAATCATGTATCAAATGAAAATGTAAGTGTATGTCTGCGAAATTGTATAATGTTTTTATTTTAATATAGAACCTGAATTAAATTTAAAGAAATCTTAAGCGTAATATTTAAAAAAAAACATCAATCTTCACATAATGTTGAAGTTTCACTATTTGTTATCTGTCTGCATGTCAAATATTTACCGACATCATTCAAATGTCGAATACTGTTTTCTAAACTCAGATATTTGTAATAGGAAAATGAGAAATGATTCTTTCTATTCAAATTGGACACAAGACTCATCGCACGCATGCACATTGTCAAATGCTTAGACGTACGTGTTCGGCGATGGCTCCATTGTTTTACTTAATGCGCAGGCGCATGCCGGAATGAACACAAAGGGAATCCCACAACTTTGATGTTGCGAAATCGCAGCGTTTACCCGAGACGTGTTTTAACCGTTTAAAAACTGCTCGTAAATTAATAATTTCCTTACATTTACATATTTTTGTAATACAGCCGTCGATTATTTTATGGTCCGATTACTATCGTATTTAAAAAAAAACAGGATTCTATCAGTAGATGTACGTGGAAATTTAATTAATAGTAATCTTACAATAATACATCAATACAAATGTTATTGACGTAATGTCTGCCACATTAGCTAAGGATCGTTATAAATACCTACATAATATAACGTCTGAAACAAACTTCTGTTATCTACGTAAATTACGTCCATATTGAAAGCCTTATCGTTATTTACTACTACAATAAATGAGTATACAATAATAATTATTATCAGTTAATACTAATACGAAATTGTATTTCTTATGGAATTTGCCGAGAATTAAATTATTCAATTAAGCTCGATGCAGATAATACGTGCGCAAGAGATTCTACCGATATGATTAACTTTTAAGATTTTTCCGAAGCGTTAATACGTGTAATTATCGCTAAAGTCCTGTTAAATAATACGATTCCTCTATGAGCTGGCGAATGACAACTTCGGACCGGAAGACCCCTCTGTTCTACTTTATCGATACAATTCTATATAGCACTAGCTTTTGTCAGCGACTTCGTCCCGCCCCCGCCCCCGCAATTCCCTTTGGAGGTGGAATTTCGTAAAATGTGTGTTTAGTTTACCTCGACGTATCATTACATATATTATTATACATATAAACCTTCCTCTTGAATCACTCTATCTATTTAAAAAACCGCATCATAATCCGTTGCGTAGTTTTAAAGATTTAAGCAAACAGAAGGATTAGGGACAGACAGCGGAAAGCGACTTTGTTTTATACTATGTAGTGAAGCATGGACACCCCGCCATGCTTATGCAGATATATTAATGAAACAGATGCAGGAATGGGGTTGATTGAGGAAAATAATGTGGTGCTGATAGTCGATACTACTTGATATCGGTGGCTATAGTCGATATGTTCTTCCAACATCACTACACACCGCTGCGGTCGTGCAGTGGCCCGTCAATTGTTTTCAATATCGGGTCATTTCGATTAACAAGAATAAAGAAATCTTCTGTTTCTTTGACGGTAGCCCATCGCGTATTCAACGCAGGAGATCAGTGGGTATCAACGCATGCATTTTTGCGGCCTGATTATGATGATCGTGCATATCACAACAGGTTTCTGGTTATAATTGTTACGAACGATAACTTACGTATTGTTTAAGGAAATCGTAGGAAGAAAGTTCAATGGCGTGTTATTGTTATATTATTCTATTTTAAAGCTATATTCGCGATAGAATAATTGCCAATGAAAAGAATTTAATGGTGCACTTTTAGAGAATTTCATTCTGAATGCTAACTTTAATTTAACTATACTAATTTATCTGGTCTTAATGTTATATAAAAATTTTATAACGTATATTATATGTTTCAAAAGTAATAGTAAAATTTGCAATGCGTAACTAAAGTAAAGCTCCCGGTACGAAACCCATTAAATGAACTTTTAATACGGAAGCACGTAATAACTTAAAACATTAGCATTATTTACTTATTATATTTAAATTAATTGCTTATTATATTTAAATGTACCTCGGAAAAACGATTAAGTAACAAAGGAGAGAAGTGGTACAAGCGTGAATATTTATTACGCCTACAGGAACAGGGCATAAACTAAGTCCTTAGTTATTTATAGAAGACAAAGACGATATATTTATAGGGAACTCCTGTATAAAAGATTTTAATTGATTGTATTGCCGTTACCCATAATAATAGGCGGAAATAAGCTTATAATACAATTTTAAAGTCAGAACGCTTAACTTCGGTATTTTAGCGCTTTGCCCATCGTAAGTTAGCTTGCAAATTGAATTTCATATTCAAATATAACCGTCGAGTTATAACGAGCATGGTCTGTCTATGACATGATGAGGAAAGTTTTGGTGACTAATTAGACAATATTATTAAAAATTTGACTAATAGGTCGACTGGTTGGTCACCCTGATTGCTGCCGGGGGTTGTGGGTTCAATTATTTAAGACAAATATTTGTATGATGTAAGATTTCTGGATGTAAGATTATCTACATAAGTATGTATTTAGAAATGTATGCATGCAGCTTATTTGGTGCTTCGTCATAATATATACTCTGTCTTATCTGGGATCTATCTGTTTCGCTGTCTGTGAAATTGTTCCAACACTGGTCATTGGAATAACACTTGGTATACCTTGTATAGCTATTTCCAATAAATAATCTTCTTTATTTGAAATCATCGAATCTTAGCAAGGAATGAACATTTTCAACTAGAATATAACACAATGCGATATTGGAGTATTCTACAACGATATGATAAGAGCTAATGATAGCAGGTTAAAAGACACATTTTGTTTCGGTACCGCTTTACCGTGCATCGTTGTTTAAATATATTATTTGTGCGCCTGTGTTTCCATATGCACTAGTTACATCCATGCCCTTCATATTTCTGATTTTTGAGTAAGTTTTTACCATACCATGACTGATTGGATACTTTCCACTTCCTTTCTTAAGCTGACACTGGATTACATCTGTCAAGCA
>DWEM01004033.1:0-10088 GCA_018245935.1 Agara belti belti | reverse complement strand
TCCATTGTGGGACTTAAACGTAACTGGTGAAATGTGGGGGTGTACTACACTCCTCTGCCTACCCCTTCGGGGAATACTAGAAACATACAATGAACACTGTAATATACTCGCATTTCATATTAAGCTCTACACATGCATAGTAAGAAACAGTTAAAGGTGTCTTAATTTCTAATGTACTTTAATTTTGTCAGTTAACTTTTTTGTTTTATGTTTACAATTTATTTAAGCAGCCTAAGCAAAAATATCCAGTGATAAAATCGAATTATTCCCAACTGAAAAACATTTTAACTTATGCAATAGTCAATATTCTTACTCGAACATACCATATAGTAAGAGACAAAATATGAGTAGGTATATTATTTTATACGCATTAGTGAATTTTAGCATGAAATGTAATATATTTTTTCGACTTAAAGTAATTGTAATTTTAAATATTAACCATAATTATTGAGCTTGCAAATAAATAGTTATTTATAAATAAGCTTAAGGCGATATTTCGAAAACCGACTACAAAAGAGCGTCATCTCAGTGCGACGAGGGCGTGAAATTATTTTCCTTGGTGTATGCAGATTAGAGGAGGGTTCTGAGGGAGCGAGATTAGTTCCGGTTTACTTTTTATAGGATTCCGATGATAAATGTTACCATTGAATAGGCTAACGGGTGGTGCGTGTAACGTATCCAAATAAGTATTTTTCCAGCGTTGTGATTTGAATATTTTTATTGGATAGCAAATACCTTAACGGTTTTTGTGTTTTGTTTATATTGACTTGTGTAGTGCATAGTGCGTCACTTAAGAGATCTAACAAAGGACACGGTAGGTACCTAGACCTACCTACTTGAAATATTAAAAAAGGCAAGTTATAAAGGTAACAAAGCAGTGTGTGTCTTTAAATTTTTAAACTCACTTGCAAATACTGTCAACAGTGAGTATAACAAGAGATCGAAGGAAACACAAATGAGTTCATCTACCTACGTATACATACCTACCTATAATTCACGAATGAGCCACGTCAACTTCTATCACACATGCTAACGGTTTAGAAGGCAGACAAAAAACGAGGAAAATCACGAAGCAGCCGGGAGGACGGACGATTGCCGATCCCAAAATATGATTTATAGATCGAACGTCATCGCCCATGCGCTTTCTATACGTCACGGACGTGTCACTGCCTCGTCGCGTTGGGGAACGAAGAAAAATACATTTCAGTCTCGACTTGTAGCCATCGGCCCCTAATGTAATGCAATGACAAATATTATTTATATTTATTTCGAATTGTGGAAAATAATGCTAAGTAAATTGTTACAAATATGATTACACAGGTAGATCCTAACCATCATTATCCCTATTTATTATACTTGGGACGACTGCATGAGCTGTCTATCATTTTTAGTTGAGCTGATCAGTCCTCAGAAACCTATCAATAACCACTTAATTTGATCTTTGAATAGGTTGTGCTTTCGTTATTGTACAAGGGTACAGTGTTATCTCTTACCATAGACTCGGGAACAAAATAGAAATGATACGTGTCGGTACAATTTAATAAGTAACAGTATTAAATATAAATGCTTCTTTAGTTCATACTATTAGAAAATATCGAAATTTTTGTAGCAATGTTCAATATTTCAGCAACTATATAACAATAAAGCAAAACCTGAACATTTATATCAAATCGAACAATAATCGCTCATATTGTCAGTTACAATACAATTTGTTTGGAAACTCGACGCGTGAGAGAAATAATAACAAATGATTCGCGCCCTAACACCGCCTGGCGTTGAAAGATCACGCCTATTGCTCCTTTGTTGATGAAAAAATGGTAAAATACACCAGCATTATTGCACAGTATAAACCTAAACGTAGTTAAAGTACTTGATACAAATGAACATACTGTAAATATGTAATGTACTCTATTCCTCAATTAATATACCTACAATAGATTATAACACATCAAATATTAGGCACATATATTGGATTTCGATATTGTATGTACCTCAATATCTGCATATGTCATAAAAACCATAAATAGTAGTAGTATCAGCGTTTAAAACGTCATGCCGTTTGCCGTCGCGGCATAAGAGTCAATGTTATTGCCAAGGCGCACCAATAGTCGTTTGATATTTATAAACACCATAGATTATGTTGAGAAGAAAACATGGTCTTTAATTTTTTTAGGTACGGTAAATGATATAATAGTTTAGTCGAACTAATACTCGACTACATAAGGACATAATTGGTCCATTGAAAAGTTACATTTAGGGTTGCGTTTTTCAGAGGAACCAATTTAATTTTTTTTATGTGTACGGGGGTTAGTACATATAACTTTAAGTTCTAGTTTGTGGGGTCGCCACGCTTGTCCCCGAGCCGCCAGCTTGGACCAAAAGGTGCAAACGGTTTTCACGCTGTATCTCGTAAACAAGCAACCCTACAGAAAATTTTATGAAACATTATTTGTAGCAAATTAAATTGTCTACAACTTTATTTCTATTACTTTTTATCGTAAAATGGAAAATTTTTGAACAAATTTTCTTTTATAACTTATTTGTTGTCATTTTACAATAAAATGACATCAGAGCAATCTTATAGTGGATTTTTCTACGAATTCGAAGAAAAATTTTCACTACAAATTTGTTTAATTCCATTGATTTATCTAGGTTTTACAGCGCTCCGAAGTAGATCCGATTCTTGAATACTCGTAAGAATACGATAAACACGAACCTAAATTAGACATATTTTTCCATCAGATGCTTTTATTCATATAATTTATAATTTCCTTAACATTCCTACGTTATTATTAATTTATTATCGACCCTTTTCTCCACCATGAAATTTAGAATATCATTGTTTTTTACAATAATTCCTAATCAGACGTATGTCTGATCAATTATAATGTACTTCAGCTTTTATATATGGCGACTTTCTTGCAGAGAATTTGCTTTTTCTCCATGCTTTTTCAGGGTGCGACACAACATCAGCAGCTCATAATAATGCTGCTTTATACTGCCACCTATAAAAAAACCACCTGACTGTAAACATGTATGTTTGAACAAAGTCGTCTCAAAATATTATTAAATTATTATCATTATTATTGTGCATTTGCAAGAATGTACCTACTCATATATACGTAAATGCACATATTCTTGAGATGGTACAGTCATTTAGCCATAAATAACTTCTGTTAGTTCTTACGTTTTATTATTATGTACTTTATAGGATGGTCCACATATACACATTTCATCGTAAAATTGGTTCGTGTTAATAACGCGTGACAGAACTAGTCATGTGGACCGGTATTTGCCACAAGAACAATAGTTACGACGTGCTATTACAATGTGATTCATTCCAATCACTAGAAGACTTGCGCCAGTTGATACAGTTGCATGTGAACGTGATATCTGCTATGGTTATAAGATATTAGTGGATCGTATTGTACATTCACTCGCCCTTGCACCCCTAACCACGTCAGCCCCACATAGATCAATAAATGTGATTGACATAACAACACTGCCGGTAATCAAAACTATGGTCGGTTACTTATTAAGGACACATAATATTACATCTTGACATCCTTAACTGAGTCAGTAACTCCTGAAACATCTTTTCCCCTATATTAAACGTAAGAAGTCCTGATACTGAATACAATACAGTGCCACGCAGTCCGGTTCGGAATAACGTTACATTACCTTTATGTAATTTGCATATCTTATTCGTACGTGAAATTTAAAAAAACATCCAAAATAATTATACCTCTGAAAAAATCTTTGCGCACGTTTTTAACTATAATAGAATAAAAATCTTCTGTATAAAAGAACAGTGGGTTATTTTTAATCTGACGATGGAAAATATTGAGCTGGCAACACTAAATTATTACTTATAGACAGATTAAATAGTAAAAGAATAAGTAAGCTACATTTGTCGGACCGAGGTCGTCAGCGTTTGATAGAATTATTAAAATCGTAAGTAAAATTCGTTACATTATATTTAGAAATACTTAATAAATAATGCTAGAAAAATTTCCAGATCGATATACAATTTTAAAACTGCCATTGAGCTGCCGTCGCAAGCAAAATTTGACGTAATCAGAAAATAATTTTCTTTTTGTTATTGTTTTCTTGTTTAAAACGCCGACTAATGCGTTATTACTTTTTTTATTAATCATCATAAGATTGATTGGCTAAAAGCTAAAAGTCATAAGCTCTACAATTCGTTTCATATTGTACCTCTGGATTATTTTTCCATAATAATCTCGTTTTGTGTTACACTATAGCAAACAAAAATTTTACTCGTTAGCCCTCGTCTTATATGCCGATCAAATATAATATACCCCTTCAAATATAATATAATATACCCCTTTTGTATTATAAAGTACCGTAACTTAAACAAAGCAGTTATTTTTCACGGCTTTATTAACTTTAAATATGATTTGGTTTTATTTTATTAATCTTATAAGCGATTATAAATGTAATCTGAACATAATGCATTAAAATAAAAAGCGCATATTTTCATTGCAAGTCATTTAGACAATTATTCTTAACTTTATTATTTTTGATTATTTAATTATGGAATTAAATAATAAAAAATATTAATGCTAAAATGTAAAGTATCTGTTTCATAAAATTATGTATTTTCTATATGTATCATTTTTAAGCATCATGATGAAGTGGACGGTTCAACTTGAAGGGGGTCCGAGACGTGTGAATCATGCAGCTGTTTGTATTCAAGATAAAATTTATTCATTTGGAGGATACTGTTCAACTGACGAGTACAAGGACTGGGAAGCTATCCCAGTGCACGTGCTCAATACTACCACATTAAGATGGTCACCGGTTGTTTACAAACGGAATGACATTATACCTTTCCAGCGTTATGGACATACTGCAGTAACATATTGTGATAAGGTTAAATTTTACGCCTTGATAAATAACATTTTTTATACTTGATTTCCTTGAGTTAATGTTGAATTTGTATTGTAAATTTATTGAAGACTTATTCTATTAGCATATTGTTTTTCAGGTTTATATGTGGGGCGGCAGGAATAATTCTGTAGCGTGTGACACTTTATCTTGTTTTGATATTGATAACTTGGAATGGTCTAACCCCAAAATATCCGGTTCAGCACCACATGCAAAAGACGGGCACTCTGCATGTGTTATAAAAAACAGAATGTACATTTTTGGAGGGTTTGAATATCTTAGCGATCAATACTCGCACGAGGTTCATTGCTTAGACTTGGACACTATGAATTGGACTTTTATCCGTCCCAAGGGATCACCACCTTGCCACAGAGATTTTCACACTGCGGTGGCTTATAATGACAGGATGTATATATTTGGTGGACGTGGAGATTTAAACAGCCCATATAATACACATGAAGAAATATATTGTCCTCATGTGTATTATTTAGATACAACTAAGGAAGAATGGGTTACATGTAACGCTACTGGAATATGGCCTGAAGGTCGCCGAAGTCACTCTGCATGTAAGTGTGTGGGTCTCTTTGTATTATTGTCTCTTGTTAATTTAAAAAACAGAACTAATCTTATGGCACCTGTATAACTTACAAGATCAATAATTCCTGACATTGAGTAACCATTCAAAAACAGTGGTGAATTTTCTAGGACATTTCCCTACTGTGGTTAATATTGGTAGTTGTCATTTGGAAATAATTGTTCATTTTTATTTAATTTTGTATTCTCATTGTATGAAACACTAGAAGGGAAAATTAATATTTAATTAAATACATACTATTTTCACCTGTTACAGTGAATTTTGGAAATGAAAGATCGTTATGGTGTCTCATAGTTATGAGGAATGACCTAAGTCAAATTTTGAACAACGTGTGTTACTTATCAGTTTAATAATATTACATAAATGTTCCAGGGGTACACGAAGATTTCATGTACATCTTTGGAGGTTTTAATGGCGTTAAGAAAACTCATTACAATGATGTTTATAGATTTTCATTTACAAGAAACTTTTGGGAACATGTCAAAGTAGATGGTAAAGTACCATGTAAAAGAAGGCGCCAGGCATGTTTGGTATACAATAACAAAGTATACATGTTTGGAGGAACAAGGTAAATATACAGATTTCAGTAACATTTATTATTCATAATATAGTGCAAATATTTATATGCCATAGTATGTAATTATTCAAAATTCATCACTCGTATAACATTTCTCATAAATGTGAAAGTATTTGCTGAGAACGTATGAATATTTCTGTTCTCATATTCACATGAATTGATTTAACCTTGCCTGACAATGTCACTGCAAGGAACATTAAATTGAACTGGGGAGATTGCTCGGGCAAGGACATGACTACAGTACGTAGGGTAGGTAATATAAATGATGATTACAAACTAGTTTTTGGGTTCTGTTATTTTGTTTATTGGATATCTTTGTACAGTTTTTTACCCTTTTAACATTGAAAGTCATAAATCTATACGAATGTGTAGTTTTATTACAGTATCTGTGTTCTACTGATGTATTTTATTAATCAGTTTGAGCAAATTATTAACTAACACTGCTCACAACTTTGTTTTAATTTTGATTGAAGTACAAAGTTACCACAGATGTTTAGTACCTTTCAATGCAGTTTATTCCTGTGAAATAGTTTCTAGAAACTGGATTAATCGTGAAGTTTAAGTACCATTAATATAGTAATCTCGTTTGTAACAAATTATGCTCAATGGCTACTCGTTTTTATATTACAAACTTTTGTCTTATTGGTCACTTAGGTATGCCATGTGTGAATAAAATGCAATTAAATGGACTAAAATGGAGAAACAAAAAAACATGTTTTTAATTAAATTTATTACTTTGGAATATGTAATTTAAAAAAAAACAGGATTAGCTTCTGTAGTTCGTTTTGACACGGTTTTTTCCATACAAACATTTTTGTAGTCAGAAAAAAAAATACTGGGGACAATTCCATACACGGCTATCCGATTCCAAATTTGACAATTGAATGCCTGTGTTATGGTAACCGGACATCTGATAAACATACATATTTACATAAGATATAATACTTATATAGAAATTTTTATTACACCTAGACACAGAACAAACAAATGCGTGTTCTGGGTGGGAATCGAACCCACGACCTCCGGTTCTGCAGTCACGGTCTCTAATCACTCGACCACGAGGCCAGTAATTATACATTCCCTAGAAGAGTTTCAATACTATCGAAATTTGTACATAAATTAGAGAGTGATTAAACTTTACGATACTGCGTGCGAACACGACAGCAACATCCAGCAGTATTTGATAATTGGATAGGTACGTGATCCACGATCTTAGATAGGAACAGATTTAGAAACGACATTCATGGAAACATTTTGAACAACATTAACATCGCTTGACACGAATTCGTTATATTAGCATGTCGGTACCGGGACTTATAACATTTTCCCTACCAAAAATTGCTCAACGGGCCTGAAGACTTTTTTTTTATTAAACGTTCGAAACATGTTAAGTCATGTATATTTTCCTTCAATTTTCAATAACAATATTGGTCCAATTCCCAACAAGTAATTTCCAAATAACAAATGAAGCCTGGTAAGTGTGAATTAGTCTAGTAAGTAGATGCTAATGAAAATTAATTTGTATTCATTGATAACTGAAGTGTGGGAATAGAAGTATTTGTTACAAGCAGTATATGTTGAAATGTGCAGCATGAAGACCGTCGTTCAACAATAAGACAAGACGCAATAGTCATTTGTCCTATTGTAAAAATCAAAGTCTGCACTTTCAATCTTATATTTCAAAGTGCAATCGAAATTGGAATTCGACTTCTGGTCATTGGTGTATATCTACCTACTTTTTTGTATCATGATCTTAAATGATAACATAACATTAAGCTAAAAAAAAAGGTTACTATCGATACATCGGCGACGAACGCGGGAAGGTGGCCGCGCTGCAAGGCGAAGGTCAAATTCCTCACAGGTGTTCCGTTATTGTGGACAATTGCAAATGGTCGGTAGGTACACTTTATATTCACGTAGCAATTGCATGTTCAAACGAAATAACCCGGTTGCAAGGATTATTCCTATAAATTTCTTATTGGCCTAAGATAGGTACACGTAGTAGTCAGTTTTTTCACAGTGTACTTAAAATTGGTCTTATTTATTCTGTTAAGATTAGCTATTTCTTTATTTGGTGTAGAAGCCATTGGTAATCTGAATATTTTTGTACTTTGCCAACATACCGCATTATGTGTGTATAGTTTGGCAAGATCGTTTCTAAATGTACATTTAAGCAATGTTGACTTACTTCCAATTATAATTTTGCTAACTTAACCTGTTCCCGAAAATATAAGACGTGAAAAATATTCACACGGTATTCCAGTAGGTACGGGTAGGTTAAGGCATTTATTAATAATACATTTGAATACATTAAGACGTCAATCGGTTGCCCAGAAATTTTGACGATTTACAATTTAACCTCCGTTCTCTCTATAACTACGGACTACGTACCCATTTAGAAGGTATACCTACATATTTTTCAATCTGCTACTGCTGCTTTTTGAAGATAAGTTAAAACTCACCAATTCCTAAGTTGTGGTAAACCAAAAATTTGTTTTAAACACTTATGTCGGAGAAAGTTGAAACATATTTTCATTTATTGAAAATTTAACTAGAATGTAATAGTACGTACCTACGATAAACAAAAATAATCGGAATATTTCATACTACAAGTAAAGTTGCTTCGTACGTTCGGCTTAGATTTACATTTTGTTTATAGAACTGCCTCTTAGTGCGTCACACCATCCGCATCCAACTGCGTCTTTACACGATTTCTTACCAAAGTCGGTAGACGCTGCACTCGTAAGGATAGCAGCGTGATGTTATAGTAGCCCAAAAGCTTCCAGCCTTTTCAGCTTCAAGACTATTCTGTAGTGCCAGAGATTAGCTGGTTTACATAAGTAAGATCTTCGGCTTTATAAATATCAGTGTAGAACACATAGCCTTCCTATTTCAGTCCCAGTCCAACTCCACGGCCGGCTATTATTCAGGGGAACGGAGATCACCACGACGGGGCAAGGGGATCTGAAGTGTTGGTGGACAACAGCGACCTGCACATACTGGACTATAATCCTACACTCAGAACGCTGTGCATCATGAGTGTTGTGCAAAATGGCTTGGAGCAGTCGTCGCTGCCCTCTCATATCCGGTACGTTTAGATAATGCGCTACTGCCATGTTTTGATTAGTAGCTTAGGACATAGGTACATACTACCCGTTCATGTAGTAATGTATGTATGTACTACAATTGTAGAAATAAATGTATGACGAGAGTGATGAATATAGAATAGTGACGTCACTTATGTTAATAATAATGGATCATATTCCCGATTAAATATTTATCATTATAATTGTTTTTCAAAGATTTCTAAAAAAATAAAATAAAAATTATATTTAACAAAATCCTTATTTATCAATAATTTAGTTACAACATTTCATATTATATCGAAGAAGATATCCGTCTTACAAGTTACTTTCGTGATATAAGGTAGCACAATAAAATAACGTTTCGACTAGTTCGAATTATTTACCATAATTCTAATAAGGAAGTAGTTAAGTATATTTGGTTTACAAAATGCTAAAACTATTTATATAACTCATTGTGGTAATAGGTATTTGTTTATACACTCAATTAACCTACATACATTTCTTAAAGGGCAGAAACTAAGTATTTATGTACAGGAGTATCATCTTGTTTGTTCTCTTCTAATGTCATCAAATAGTCATACAGGCTCGTCTATTAGAAGTACTCTTTTCCTGGCCTTCGTTAACTACGTCTCTAATAAGTTTGATGTGTGTAGGTAGCTACGTATAGGCCTACCTCGTCCGACTATCATTCACATTCGTCTATAAACTACTTAATGTCCTTGAAGATACTGAAATCTGATTATCAATAAATTACCATAATTAACATATTATTGAAACATTTAAAAATATTTATTCGAAAACTTTGTGCATATTTTTCGACTATAATTGTTTAATTTTTTTTTTTATGGTATGAAAGTAGCCAACGAGCTGACAGCAGTCACGAGTGACCGCTCCCGCCCATGGACATCTGCAACCGACC
>DWEM01004032.1:0-10088 GCA_018245935.1 Agara belti belti | reverse complement strand
ATATAAGTAGATTATTCATCAGCTGTCTTTCAAATCTAATTGCACATTTTAATGGTTTAAGCTTTATATATGAAAGGAAACCAGTACCAACTAAGCAATAACAAGTGTGATTATCAACTAGTGTAAATAATAAAGAAAAACAATTGGAATTTTGTTGAGTTTGGTAATAAAACCTGCACCTATTATGTACATATGTCATAATACAGATTTCTTAAGGTCTCACACGTATCGATTACATCCATATTAATAAATATTACCACGTAACACATTTGGCAATAGTCAACATAACTCCACAGACATCCACGTAACCGCCATTAGAGTTACTACATCGTTTGGTACGAACGAGGATTTTACGGATGTTTTGTCAATTACCGGTATTCTAAATACACTTCAAATGTGTTTGTTCATTGTTTTTCATTCAAATCTTACTCACTGAGAACGCGTGAACAATATTTTTTAGTATCCTAAGGAACATCATGAGGAAACCCACTTATCTTACTGATTTTTATGATGATTTCTAAGCTGCCTGAAGTCTGAATCGTAAACTAGCTTATTATGAGCGGAACCTCGTGTTAACAGTGGATTAATAAAAGGGTTTTTAAACAATGCCGACTACGTGTTAAATTCGATTGTATTTTTCGAGTACAGTTATGTTGGCTTAAAAGTGGCGTTTTATTTATTTCTTTAAGTTCTCTATACAATTTTCGCAATGTTGCAAGCTATGTCATTAGGTGACTACACAATTAAGTATGCGTTACGACTGTTCAACATATCTACAATCTAGCTTTTACCTGTGATGCGCTATTCTAAGTAGCGTTTGACGATATCGTCTTTACATCGGAGAATACCCACTGGCCTCCGATGTTTATCAATATTGTGTATTTATATTCTCAGCCATATTGACTCGCTAACGATGTTCTGCTACATCGCATCTAAAGATGTCATCGGTCGCTCGTTAAACCGACAGCTATTAAAGATTCCAATTCACTGGCATATTGTTATCCTTTAACACCCCAACACCAAGTTCCTGAATTGAAAATCACTTGACATTGATCTATAAGAAGGAGGTTTGTTTTACAGAAGACGAAACAGCGATGTAATCGTCACATTTTGTAAGAGAACTAATTTCGTATTTCAAGATCCTCATGTCCATTTTACAGTTTAACTGCAGAGCCTTGTAATAAAGATGATTCCAGCACATTTTACCCAGTTATTCTCCAACAACGTTATATAAAACTTGAAATACTTGTCTGAATGAACTTGACTACCCTCTTGGTCTAGTTTTAGAGACTGCTAAAATGGAGGCTGTCCGTTCGATTCCCGCACAGGACGAACACTTGTGTGTTCTGTATCTGGGTGTAATAATTAAATCCATATAAGTAGTATATATATATATGTATGTTTATCAGCTTTCGGGCTGCTTTAACACAGTTATTTAATTGCTTAATTTGGAATGAGACGGCCGTGAATGGACTTGTTCCAATTATTATTATTATTTATATCACCAAAGTTATGGGAACAGAAGTGGCCACCTGCTAGCGTCGCGAACGTTCAATGAATCAGGAGCTTAAGGCGAGGCACGCGATGACGCAAGCACGACTCACAAACAGGTTTCCCGCCTGATGTAGTACGGAGCCGACGTCGGTTCTGATCACTGCCGCATTTGCCACGTTTATACACTCCTTATGACATATTTCCTCGAAGGATCCGACCTTGTCGATTACAAGTTTTTATAACCTGAAGAATTATGGGGCGCCCTTGCCGGACCTTCTGTGGCAGGGTTGTACTGCCACATATTTCGGACATCGCTGAAGAGGTTTATATATCCGTTTATAATAAAGACTATTTAATGCCTTAAAATAGGCATAAAGAAAACTTTCGTTGGCGACTAATCTGTTGTTGCACATCCCTATAGGCGATGATGACCACTTACCATCGGGTTAAATGAACAAAGGAAACCTTAAGCTTAGACTTGTATTCAATTCAGGCTGTATTAAATAGATACTAATGGTTGCATTTCGTTTTCATAACGATGTTGACAGAAAACAACATTAAGTTATTATCGTTGATGCAACATAAAAACAAAATGGACACGGAAATTCTATTAACTCAGCGTTATGGTCAAAAATGCTAGCAAATCGGCCGATTTTAGATTAATTCAGTCATTTGTTTAAAGAAACAAATTAATCTACTGATTTAAATTTGTTTAGCAAGCGATAACAGTTGAAAAACGCGTCTATTCTGAGTATCGATAAACCGCAGAACACGGCGGTAACTTTCGATTGACGTTGCCTATGTATTTTAGAATGTTGTTTTACCGTTGTCAACGAAAAAGGTAAAAAAGCAGTCCGGCCGCCAAGCCCGCCGCGCCACGCGACAGTTGGCTACTTTTTTAAAACAACCGCGCTTAGGAAATATGCAACACAACAAACATACTGAAGTTAGCTGGAATTATGTCAAATTACTTGGCTCAGTTAGGTCATTGAACCGAGCAATCGGCGCATTCCATGTGACTTACGAAATCGTACACTGCCTTTTTCAATCAATGCGGTTGGAAACGATATCGTAACGTTATCGCGTATCATTATATGCAGTATTGGTTTTTAATGAGTCTGTCGCGAGCATGACTATTCAATATCAACTTAAATTCGATCTCATTGTAATGGAATGGTAAAACGGGGCCACGTCTGAACATGGATGCTGGACGGCTGTTGATTTTGATCACAGATCCTCAGCACTGCGAGCGACTGAACTTTACGCTCGAAATACTGTGTCGCAAGCTTCAAATGACACAGATTATTTGAGATCTTTTGAAATCGTCGATACAGTGTCAATACTGAAACGGCGATACAATATAGGTTAGCGTATGTTCGCCCAGCGGGAATGAAACGAAACAAACAGTAACTAAACATCAAGATATTTCACAGCTCCTAAGGTAACTCGACACGTTAGATATTGCCATAAAAGTCATCTAGATCACATATTATGTTAAGGGCATTCAGCCAATT
Organism: Agara belti belti; assembly: GCA_018245935.1. Classification (NCBI taxonomy): domain Eukaryota; kingdom Metazoa; phylum Arthropoda; class Insecta; order Lepidoptera; family Hesperiidae; genus Agara; species Agara belti. Next base: position 7,080 of record DWEM01004032.1, on the reverse strand, counting down.
ACGTATGCACCACACTTACGAACTACGAACGGCGAATAAAATAAAATGAATCGGTATTACTTAGATGTCTTAGATTGCAATGGAATATGAATAAAATAATTAGTTTTTGATGTTACATTGCAAAATTTTTTTATCGGAAAAAACTGCACAGTTCCAAGCTGTATCCAACGTATACGGTGGTTACTGGTCTGGTGGTACTCTAATCGTAAGGAACACAGAATTACATTTTCATGATTTGATAGTTTACCTACAGAGTCAAGATGGGGTGAGGCAATAAGGGAGGGATAAATAATAAAATAAACGTTAATTTTTGATTACCAAAGTGAACGTGTCGTACTCATCTATGTAGGTTCATTTTGTTTCCAATTAAACCCTCTATGGCTCGGCTTAATGTTTTTTTTCTCGTCAATTTAATGGGAGCCAAAACGTGACTCGACGTTACCTGCTCATTTAACTCAAGGCCATCTCACACCATACCGTGTAATCACCCTAAAGGCGACTACACACGGAACTCCAAGGCTGTCGATTATGCTGGCATCTTTGCGCAATCGACGCGTTACAGCGGCTTCACACCTGATTGTATTTTAAACCGACTGCTGGACGGAGCTGCGTTTGTATGCAATCACTTAGTCGGAGATGATCTCCGCTTCAAATAATTCAGTTCTACTGTAAATTTGTAGCTGTTTCACTATTCATTAAGTTACCCTTCTCTTACCACCATACCATACCCGTCGTAAAGAGACAAAGCGTTATAAATTTTGCTGTTTATTACACCAAGACGGAAGTAGCAATAATATGATAATAATTGGTTGAAATAATACCGTACTCCTGCAGTATATTAGGTACTTAAGTGTATTTTTTTTGAATAAATGTTAAATTTTTTCTCTTATATACCTCCTATCTATTTATTGTAAATAAGCTCATGGTTTTATTGAACCTGACCATTTTGTAATAGTTTTGATTTACCACACTCGGTTGCATGATAGCAATCAATGTTAAGTTTTTATTTTGTGTAAAATTTCTCAGTACATTTTAAACCCAAACGGTATCTAGAATTTCAATAAGTATTTTGAAATTATATTGAGGACAGTAACAAAATATACCTTCGTATTCAATTTGAAGATGTAAGCTGAAATTGCGCTTGGTCCTTGGCTGACTTTTTTACCAAATCGGCCAGTATGTGGAGTGTGAATGAATTACCAATACCTACTAATGTGAATATTATGCATCTGTGACACACGGCCTGTTTATTGCCTATTCGTAAGGTTAGGCCAGCATTCTTCAGTTGGTAGACCTTGTTCGAGTTGCGTGACATCGCGGCAAAAAGTTGCCGTTCGCGCGCTTAGAGGATGTCACAGATTATGAAATATACCTACGTACACAGATTATGTAATGAGAATATTCAATATTAGCCAGTCGGTATTCTGTTACGGCTATGGTTAAGTTAACAGTAAAATTGATAACATCTAAATTTTTTAGTCGCTGAAATGTAACGTAACATTGCAATTTTTTTCTTTATTTACTATTGGCAAGCTTAAGGTGTTTACGGCCTGTTAGCAATATAAATAACGTAGGTACTTATTTAAACTTTACTACAGAAACAATAACAAATTTAAACGACATTTTTCAACTTTAAGATACCTTTATGCCATTTACGAGGCGATAAAATCTTCATAAAAATCGTAAAACTTAATTTTATTTTACATTTGGTTCCTTGTAATAGCAGATGCTTTGTGATAACAAAATTTATATTAAAATGTTTTCAAATTAAGAGCTATAATCCTAATTTGGTTTAAAATAAAGCTTAACAAATTTTATTGTCTACAGAATTCTCTGTGGTGTCGCTGGTCTGATCGTTTAGGGTCCTAATGTTCGGCACGCCTCGATAGAAGAGTTTAAAAACTGAATCATCGAATACATTAAACTATTAGTAATTTATCGCAAATAGAAAACCGCTATTCTCTGCAGTGATAAATTTCCTCCTCTTCCAACGACTGTAGTGCCATAAGAACCGTCTTGAAAATAAATCATCGAGGTACGATTTTTTCTGTGTGTTGAGCGTGGTATGCATGCAAAATATAGAGTCATCATTACATCATCACGGTGTACGGCGTGGGTCGCATGCGTCCGAATGATTTATAATTGAGATGTAATGTGTACCGGTGGGCAAAAACTTTTTTAAATTAATATGTTTCCATAAACGAATATACGAATACACTGATGTGTACCGCAAAGTGCATCTAGGTAAATGGTAGTCTTTGTAAATTGTTTGAAATGTAATATCACGGAACGAAATAATTAACTATTGCTAAAACGTATTAATTTCTTTATACATAGCTAAAAAAGCTGATGGAAACTCTACAATTTTAATCAATCTCTGATTATCTATTTTCTACAGATTTTTTGCGAATCGAAATCTAAATGAATCGTTTATAAATAACTTCGTCTGACATTTTTTTTTGTATTGTACTAACAACTGTTTTCGGTAAAAGGCTATTCGGTGCCAAGTTGTCCTTGCGATCTATGGAAATCCGTACTTATCTCAAGAGACTTAATATCGAATTATTGGGGCAAACAGCAATCGAAACTCTTTCTAGAATACGTATAACTGTAATTCTTTATTTATCTATTTATTTGTAGCGTCAACGCGCCGGTGACAAATATGGCGCTCACGTCGCAATGATTTAAATTTAGAATTTGATTTGTGTCTCTTTCGATTTTGTCAATGTGTTATATTTTTGTTAAAGATCTAAACTATTGTCGAATACTGTTAATACCTTTTTAGTGACAAGTTTAACCAAGCTAAGAAAAAAGCTCTGTTATATTAATTTAATATTGATTGATAAGGTTATGGGTTGAAATTATTTGCTTCTGCGACCTATTCATATCTATTGTTAGCCCCAGTACTTATAACTGGTGCGGTTAAGACACTAGGGTTTGGGCAGGTGACCGAGCTTTGACAAGATGCATTTTACTCCCCTGAATGGAAAAATTAGAGCTTAAAATACTGGAGTCTGATTCAAAAACGGTGAAAGAATAACCGCCACCTAATTCTCTGGTATATTTATTAATACACTTGAATACGATATATACTAGCACGATCCTTAAAGTAGTTCACACTATCTATCTAGGAGGCTAAAATTAATAGGTACCTATGTTGAAACCTGCACTCGTTCGTTTATGAAACGCCTCTCTACCAATATCCGCATACTTCGCTCGACGGCCTCCGAGTCATAGTAAGTAGTGGGTACTACGGTGTGTAGTGTATAGTACCATCACTTTCACCTAATTATATTAACAATGTTAGCGCCTGGCGCGCGAGAGAAATGTTCCGCATCGGCTTCATTGTTCCATGCTTTTAAATCGTTTTTGCAAATATTTAACGTAAATTCTCCATAATAAATTATTGTATTCAACTTTCCTATATTATAATTATCTTACTATTTTAAGAATAAACGAACTAATTTTATACGAATAAGAAAATGTCTACACGGCGCCAATAGATGGCGGTAGTTATATATCAGTAGTCTGATGTGACTTGGTTAATAAAAATAATAAGTTGGAGCTGTATTTTTTTATATATTATATTTATTATTATTCAATATTGAAGCACATGCATTTAATCTAGAGTTATATATGAGCAATTAATAGAGATATATATTTCATTCAATATATTGGATATATTCTTAAAGTTGTTACTGCAATAAAATAATTCAGAGTAACGTTAAAAAACAAAATTCCAATTATAATTTCATAGACATTCAATGATAGGATATTTATATATACCTACCTGCATGTACTTTCAAAGTACTAGGTCATTTACGTTTATATATCCTTCTAAGCACCGAAAGGTCTTGCTTATTGAAATAATGCTGACATGTTTTACAATTAAATTGGAACTTTAGTATCCGTTCACACGACTCAGAGGAAGTGAACTAATTATTATTCGTTGCACTTTGCAAATAATGGAGCAGCGAATGACGCTAAATTAATTCATTAACATTTACAAAATGAGCGACGTATACCTACTTCAATGTTAGAGCCAGCTTCTAGAAAAGTTATATATAATAACCTAGTACTAAAAATCAGTATATCAAGGATTATTTTCGGTATTATCTCCTTGTTTTCGAGCTGTTTTAAATACTTATAGGTATTCGGAGCGCCGGCCAAATATAATTTTGAGTAATTAAAATTATTTTCTAAAGCGTCTTGGTTGGCATATTTTTAGAATTCTCATTATATTATTGTCGCTCCCATGAAAAATATATTAAAACTAGTTCTCCATTAAGATCTTCGCTTTTACTAGAAATATACCCTTTTGTCATTAAAAGCTAATACTTTTGTTTCAATATTACAATTAGAAAGAAAATATTTAAAACAAATAGAAAAAAGGTTATGTTCTCTACGCACTACCTTTTTTGTATTATCCTCTCGTGCGAAAGGCAAAAATACAGCGCATACAGCCAGGAACGTGATCAAAATACATTTATTTTATCGATTGGGAATACCGTTTCGTAAACAAAATCACATTATGTGTATTACATGGTCAATTCATTTTACCTGTGTTAAGGAGTTTTTGTATACATTCATGGTTCAGTAATTCAGTACCTTTTGAAATATACATGATTATTTTTTTTTTAAGTAATGAATATTAAAACAGATATTACTATTTTTAATATGATTAAATATTAACATAAGATTATAATTTTCGTATGGTAATACCTATAGTTTGACCTATTTTAGTTATGTATACACAGGCCTCGGTAGCGCAGTAGGCAGCGCGTAAGTCTCATAATCTTAAGGTCGTGAGTTCGATCCTCACCCGGGGCAATTATTTTATTTTCTTGGAAATTTAATATACATACATTTTTTATATTTTATAAGAATTTTGTGTAATTTAACTCTTTTGTTCAAATGAATTTTTCTTACGAGTATTTTAATTACACATGATATTTTTAAAGTAACAACGCATTGTTGAAAGCGATATTTATAAATACAAGTGAAACTAAAAGTGTAGTGAACTACGAATCGAGCCGCTCAAACTCGCAACGGGAAGGTCGTTATATCACGGTCTCGTGTGATATGATTCATTAATAAAGTTGTAATTTTCTCCGCCAATGCCAAACAAGTCGCTAGGCGGTCACCCGCCTCGCTGTTGCAACATCTCACGCTGACATTACTGAAGTAGGCGCGCGTATGCAAATACCCGATCCCGAACAATACTCGCACCTGACGGCCCACATTTCAAATCGTGTTATCTGATTGTTTTCAAGTTAGTGTTATATTAATGCTTATATACTTGCAACATAAATAAAACTTATATAATTGCGAAATTATTGTTATTGAATTTTTTGTGTTATAGCGCCATCTAGCGGTGACAAGCAATAAAATCTCACGTTTATGTAATTACCGAAATTTAATTAATTTTGACATCTGTACTAAAGTTATTAAATTGAAAGTCTCTCTGTCTGTTTGTAAGTTAAGGTTTTAAATAAAAATCGGTGAATTTATGATGAAACAGAAGAAGTAAAAGAAAAATAACGGCCTTTTTAATTTTAATTTCACGAAAATACGAACCTGTCAAGGCTATCCTGTCTTTCAGAACCAGAGTATTTATTATTCGCCCGGGAACTAAGTTCTCACGGCGGCAAAGGGCGTTATATATGAATACAATTATGAATGAAATGTCAATTAAAAACAACATATTGGCTAATTTTTACTTATATCCAGTGAAGCGGGCTGGCAACGCCTAGTCATTTTCAAATTAATTACTCTTTTTGCTTTAACTGCGTATACGTTGCAACCAATGCTATCGAATTAAAATATAACACGAACAAAAACAGATTACTTTGAAAGTACTTTACGGAGGTTAAATTTATATATTTATGTTTTTTGTTCCAGACATTTCGTGTTGCTATAAGTAGCGTGAGTTACTCTTTTAAAATTGCATTTTAACTGTTAGCATTTGTAACCTTTACCTATTTATATCATAACTTTTGTTGTCGAATAAACAGACCAGTATAAAGGTCGTATTGGACGTGACCTCTGGCCCTGGCATTGGATAGAGTCACGTAGGACATCACATTTGCAATTTAATCAGTAAGTCGGAGGTCGTGGGTTCGATTCCCTACCTAGGACTGAGAGGAGTCTCGTTTCTGACTGGGGAATATTAGAACCATAAAATGGGCGACGATGCATTTTCTTCACGAACCGTTTTTATCGCAATTCATGTAAGGTTAGCGACAACTAATTTCCATATAATACGACACAAACTACATATCAAACGCTTAGATTAAAAACAAACACGCCGTATATAACAATCTCATTCGGCCTTAAAGTGACCTTACGATCTTACATAATCTAACATTGTTCGATTTAACTTAACAAACTTCACCGCACTTCATACACGTATTGCGACGCAAATCTAGACTTTATTACCGCGTAGTAGCGGGCAGATGTTAATAGGGTGATAACGAAATTAATTTGGTAAAGTTTATAAGTGAATTAGCGATGAGCGCGTCCGCCGAGATGGCCCGCAGATAGCTGGAGGCGGCTGCAAGTTGCTGGTGTTGAAATACGTTGATATTGAACCGAGCAAATTATAATTCAGCTTCATATTTTACTACTGCTAGCGACTAAACTAGAAAAAATTTCATACACATAAAATCATCAACTTCGTAAGCCCTTAACGTGCTTGTATCAAAATTGACCTATTTTCAAACAAACTTCTATCTCTTATCCCGTATTTGGGGGTTCGTTTTCCAAAAACGTCGAAGCACGTATTGCTTTATTTCTAACCAAAATGCATAATAGGTATCAGGTTATATTGTGCTTGTATCAAAATTTACGGATTTTCAAACAAACTCGCTTCCCTTACGGGCACAATATAAAAAAATGCGCCCTTACTGGATGTCGACGTCAAAAAAGAAATCCACTGTCCTAAATTTATGTTTCTAGAATCCCTAACAGTCTGCTTAATAGTAGAAAAAGGGGTGACATTAATTATTTATATATTTCGATAATATAGATAGCATGGTCATTGGAATACATACTATAAAATTATATTTATTACTTCCTAAC
>DWEM01004031.1:0-10088 GCA_018245935.1 Agara belti belti | reverse complement strand
AAATACGAAGCTCTATTTGTATGACATAAATCATAAAATTGAATTAGTTTCGTATTACATGAGACTAACAAATATTTCGTATTCATCGTATTTACCGCTTTATTTCAAGGGTTTGCGTTTCTATTGCAAAGTCGAAGAGAATTAAGTTTAATTACATTGTTTTGTTATAAATCAGTGCGCACCTTAGCGTCCACTGGAATGTCGGTACTGGCTGAGTAAGGCTTGAACGATCCGCGTAAAAAATAAAAACTTTGAGACTGTTACAAACGGAAATTAAACAAAATATTTAGCGGTCGAACAAAATAATATATTTGACTTTAACATAAAAGAGAAAAGACAAGGTCTATTGATTAATGAGATTCATTACGAATAAACAAACACCTTCGTAGCCTTCATAGATCCTTATTTAGCATTTGAATGCCTCGTCCCTTACTTTTATATTTCGAATCGTCTGAGAGTAAGCGAGACAAAACGATAAACAAACGCCGCATATTTTCGCTTTTAAAATACAGGGATGTTAATCTTGTCGCCGGCCAATTTGTGAAGATTAGTAAAATGTTGGAATTTTTGCGATAAGTAAATTTATTGTTATTGTTGAGAAAAAAATTATTTTCATAAGAAATATTGTATGTGAGAGATGATTATGTTTCACATGTAAAAAGAAATAGAGCCTAATTTAACCTTGACGAATTTCGTAATTCGTAACTTAAATATTATCCAAAATAAGTGATTATTATAAATGAGTCAAAAAAAGGGTTGGAGAAAGAAAGTAAATAAGTCTGAGGATCAAAACTCGCTAAGTTAAATGTCGATGTTTTCGCGATGATCGAAGTTGGATTTAAAGCAGAATGACGATAGTGATTGGTGTTCAAATATTATACCTTTATTGTTACCAGAATGATAAGTTTTACGTGTTTCATTTAAAGAAAACGCGTCGCTAGTTACTATGGATACGAGTTTAAGGTTGAAATTTGATTAAATTTAGCTTGATCTTGTATATACATAAAATTCGACCTAAGAGGCGTTCAGACGCCGAAGTACCGACTGGGTGCGGTGATCTCCAAAATAGAATCATTTTCGGTACGTTGACGTTACATTCGGCTTTTGATGCAATCCTGGTGAAGGGCGTTGGAATATAAACTTAAGCTAACAAATTTTGACGAAATTTCAGAGTTCGTCGAAGAACACGACTATTTTTTAATATATTTTATGAATTGAATTTTTTTAAACAAAGCAAATACTAAAATTACTCGTTAAAAAGTGAAACCGACGAGAATTCCGTATAACGAATATCTTTAAAAAATGTTTGTTGCCGCGTAAATAAAATCGGGTAATAACTAGTTATATGTAACTCGGTGCAAGTTAGAACATGACAAGAAAAAACAGTCATTCACCGCCCATCGCCACTCCATCAGCAAAAAGAGCGACTGTTTATAGTAGATTAATAGCAATGTATACCGAACGCTGTTCTATTTAAGATTTGCTATGGATGTCCTCACGTCCAATCCCTTGTGACCAAGTCATCAAGTGCGGACTCGTTTACTGCAATAACGCAAAAAAATATTCCAATACATTAAAGCGTTATGGCCGCGCCCGTGACTATTAACTCGGTACATTTACCTTTGTAATAGGATTTATATACAAGACGATTTATAGAAGACAAATAAGTTGAAAAACCCCAAGAACCGAGACCGGAGCAAATGCACTCAAATTAAAAGACACGTTTGACATAGCACTATAAAAGTTTTCCTTTGCAAAATAACGCGCAGGTATAATGTACGAAAGTTCAATATACTGATTCACTGGCACGAGTATTGCCTGCATTGGAATTGACATTTTGCGCTAATACTCCTTTTCGAGTCTGCTCAGATGCTCACTTTTGATCGACAAAACATGGTTATCATTTGGTCGGTGGTCGAGGGTGGTGCCCAGCGGTGATCTGTGGGCTAGAATATCGATAACCCAAAACACCTTTCGCTGGTCAGCCAAATATTATCTAACCCAGGAGACGATTGCGTAATCAACTGCTATATAAACAAACCTAATAACAACGATATGAATTCTAGTCTAGTATAAGTTTTTTCTTAGTGGTATTACAAGATTTCTTTGTTATGATAAATCTTGTAAAAAATATAATAGTCTCGCAGAAACCAATCAGTGTAAGTCGTGTTCAACATTATGGAATCACTGACCTCTGCAATTATCACAATCATTGTGCACTTCGCCTTATTTTTCTGATTAAAATGACTTCTTAATCCATTTAATGTTAGTGATTTGCTCAATAATAAATAACGTTGGATATATTTGAAGCCAGTGTGAACAAGCGTTTACCTATGCGCTGAACTGGCGAGTTCAGGCAAGTGCAAAGCGAAGAGACCTTATGACTCATAAAATTACTGCGTAACCTGTAACTTTGAAGCTTATAGGAATGCGAAACATCCGTTCTGAGCATGATATATAAATCGAGTCGCTATTGTATTCAATTACCTTTCGCGATTATGCAGAGTATCGCAAAAATATGAGATTACGCAACTCAATCATGACCTCACGTCGCCGCGGCCGTCTAGGCGGAAACGTCAAATGTTCGGCAATGGGTTAACATACTTTATCAGCTTCGTGACGTTCATGGTGGCCTGGTACACGCGCCCGCAGCTCCTTACCTTATCAATGTCGCGTACGCCATTATAAACACTCCAATCCGCACATAAAAGACGATTGTGGCTTGCGATTACGACGTCTCGCGTGGCAGCTGCGCCGCCGACTGTACGCAATAACATTCCACGGTGGCGTATACCTAAAACAACTTTGACATTTCGTCGGCATAAAAATACGTAACTCCGTCGTATTTTCGTGTAACCGAATAGGGTTGATGCTGTATGGAACCGTCTAAAAAATAATCGCACATTACTCGGAAATATCGGTTAACGATAAAAAGCATTATTTACACGAAAATGTTAAATGTTTAGTAATGTATGAATTGCTCCTATTTGCTTGCATGCATCCCTACCGGAAGCCGAGGTGAGGTAACGTAAGGTCTATGTCAGTGCACCGCGAGATAGCGGGGTCGATAACCGATAACAGACATGTTATCGCTCTAATGTAAATCTTACTGCGGTTTGAAAAACTCATAATCAGAACTATTGCATAATCTAACGACTTTTAGATTTTAAATTTTATTTGTTAGAAGCTCAACGTACGATACATTAGAGAGGGAATGCTACTATAGGTACGCCGTTACATATCGGATAAAGCGTGCTCACATTAAGATTGAAATATAAAACTTCAAGGTGCCTATGACCTTACGATTTGCTTTGTCGTCTCTCAATACAATATCGTCGTATTTACGTGTTATAAATGTTAAAGTAACGTCTTCCTGAATGGTACAATTCCATTCACAAAATTACCCAGTACGTCGAAGATCGGCTACACGTATCGAACACTAAACAGAGCTGCCGATATTTATAATATGACAAATGTGTTATTTATGAAATGTGCGACCTCAATCTGTAGGAATCCAGTGCGTTAGTGGACGCAACCGCGGATATCGCGTAGCTTCGATTGTTTAACGAGTACCAGGCGTTTATAAGCTATCAGGTGAATACTAACCGGCCGAGAGCTCGGTGATTAGGAGCGTTTACCGTGAGAGTTGGCGACGGGCCAAGCGTGCCACGCCGGTGCGTTCACCCACCGCGCACACCTCGTAAAGATAATTAACAACGATTGTTTTTATATGGCACGCGAGGCGATACTCGACAATATTTTGACTGGCAACCCCGCTTTATACGTGCGACGTGGCTTATCGTCCGTTTCGTTGTTCGGTAAAATTTTTCGTCGAATTTATTGGTAGCTCGACTCGCTGGCCGCCCGCGTTCGACGTTTTCACGATAAAAACGCTGCTCGCTCGCCGCTTCTCCTCGACCTTGGGTTATGAATTTTATCGACATGTAACGTAATAAATCTACGATGTGACTATGTCATTTAAATGTTTGACATGGCTACAAGGCTGTTCGTACGTACGTCTGCATAATATATGTAGATATTACATGTAAAGTATTTTGGTAACGGACATATACCGACATTTTTTTGTAGCCACGTATTATATTACTATCTTGATGATTAATTGCAAAATATAAGAGAATTAACATAACGACCAGTTCTATAAAACCGAGTGCTTCTCTAGCAAACATCGTAATGTTTTATATGTATTTAATAAACAAGTGAAAATAAATATCACCGTTCTTGCACAAGCATACATACTCGTATATCGTAATATCGACTTGTGAACGGTTTAACGCTAAGTATTCATTATTGCGTTATATAGGTCAGGGGACACGCCATCGTAATCTTGTCGTATCCCTTTGAAACCGTGGAGCGAAGACATGACATCCGTAGCGTACGTACTAGTCCAGAATACTTTGTCACCTGTGTGGACACTTTCGTGTGAACTCATACCGGGCTCTTAAGCGACGGTGTTCACCGGGGAGCGTTGAACGCTTGGCACAAATCATCATACACTTTAAATTATTTTAGTGCCGCGTGCGTCAATATTTACTAATACAAGCCGATCTTGACTGTATCCCTCTTTAAGTTTTATGATGTAACAACAGTCGTCTAAATAACAATAACTGATTCTATGCACACGCGGGATTGCCATTTACTGAATTCTTCGTAAACCCTACTTTACACTGTATGGTTTGTTCCGCAGAGGGTCTAGGGCTCGTTTAGGACACAGAGATGAATTGGAAACTTCTAAGCAATCCCAAATCTAAGCTTTAAGATGCTGAAGAAGCACTCGAAACGAAACAGGGACATAGAATGCAAGGATGTAATCAATCCAGCGGAAAAATAGATAAGCATTTGGTTGGCGCCCTGCGACAATATTTCAACTAGTGTTTTCGGGGCAGCTTAAACCTGATTGTGTATTGGCCCGTGTTTCCCGCTTAATGAAATACTCATTATGGTTAAGCCACTATTGTTCAACGCAATTAACTGGACTTTTACGGTTAAATGGCTTTTTACACTAACCAAAGTTATACTACAAATGAACAGTTATATTAACAGAATATTTAAATTAATCGATGTATTTTAATTCAAATCCGCGGCATTTCAACCGACCAGTTAAGTCCCTACTGACTTTCAATTAAATTACTTCTCTATAGCTACTTATAATAAATCAGTAACGAGGATAAAAGTTACATAAAATATTTTTTGATTATAATTGCTAAGTGTACGGTAACATGATACATGACTTTTTGAAACTATCTTACTGTGTGTTTGTTCACTGGTGAAACAAAAAGTAATGGACCCGTTTTAATGCAATTTGTCGTGGTGATAATTTATGGTCGTAGTTAAGATTAAGACACTTTTTGGGGCAGGAAAATCTCTCATTTGCACGGGAGTACGGACGAAACAATTAACAATTAGTTTAAAACGTACCGATGGTAATATACATCAATATACATATACCGGTTTGTTTAGTAGCGACCGAAGATTGAGTCTGCAGGGAGGTTAACAGGTTCAGTTCCCAGCGGGACACATGTTTTGTATTGCATATTTGTATGTCGTTTGTCGTTGTTAATGTAGGTCCTGAACCTGTTTGCAAAGCCACCTCATGAAAGTCAAGAAATGCTTACAGAGAAATTGATTACATTGAATTCGTTTTCTCATCATCTTGCGTTTTGAGAATCATGTATAGAGGTGGAGGGTCACACTCGAGAGACGAATTTCGCACTAAGTGTGCTGTAATCAATATTAATAATTCCCCCTATGTCCTTGCACGCCCAATTGACCCAGAAACGAAACTTTGCATGCCAACGTCGTCCAATATAGAGCAAATTGGATGAGCTAAGATATTCCCTCTATACACGATATAATTCGTAAACTTCCAGTTACGTATTGGATTCGGGATTATTAACCCCGAAGCATACGTTAATTTTATCTAATTTAGAGAGTTTACTTAAGAGATCAATGCATTTTTGCGACTAGTTTACGGACTCTCTGAGGTATGTTGCAAGGAGTTTTATAGAAGGATTATAAAAAATGAGGTCCTTCGCAGTGCAAATATAGGTTACTCATATTCATTCACAGTCCCGGATTCGATTTTGCCTGAGCCAATAATCTGAATAATAAATTGAAATACCTGCACTCCTGTGTGGTAACTGTGCAGTTTATGTGTTGTTTCTATTATTTCTAGTTTATCCAAAAAAAAGTTGAGTATTAGGATGTTAAGTCTGCCATATTTCACAGTATATTACTGATTTCAAGTACCGAGTCATCGCAGACGCGAGGCGAACCTTGTTGGGTCATTGACTGTTATTAAATAATAAATTTGTCCGATTTTATCTAGAATCCGGTTAGTTGTGAGTTAGTCTTGATACCTACATGTGTATTGCGTCGAGTTACCTCTAGGTCACCTACGTGTCTGGCATTAGGTAAACTTCAAATAACTAGTTTGGCCGCCGCGGCCGAGGTTACCTTAGGAGATGCTTATCGGTGAAATGTACGTTCGCGTGCCTCCCGATATGTCACGATTTTTATATTCGGCTTTATATGGACACGAGGTCTTGTAGCACACTAGTTGTTGCCGGCGCTCGGTCCCGAAATCCACGACCAATATCCATATTCACTTTTTTAAGGCTACATAAAATAATGATCATAATTTGGACAATCCAACTCGGTGCTATCTGATTACAAATTAGAGCCAATTACATTCCTATTTCATAGTAATTGGACAGGTGATATACAAATATCTACTGTGTATTTCTTATATAGATATTTTTATTACACTCAGATAAAAGTAAACAAATGTGCTCATCATACAAATTTGTCCTAATTGAGAATCAAACCCACAACTAGACCAAAACGTCTAGACCAAGAGACAGATAATTATACGTAGATGTGCTTTTGTAATAAGTGTAAAAATTGGCATAACATTTTAGAAGAAATATCTAATAGAAGTATATAATTTAAATATGCGCAAATGCCCTCCAAATTATTTAAATACGTGTGCATATATCTTTCTACGACGACACCCTGTCGTACCTAATTAAATACAAGCCAAAAAAAAGATTTGTTCGTCTCGAGAATATGTTGTTGTAAACAAAATTCCAACTACAGAACATAAATATTTCTCTTGACACTTACAGACAATAAAATTTGCGAAGCACCGGACTTTTTACGAACACCTTTACGATCGATTAAAGTAAAAACTTACTCTCAAACTCGATCTTTATCTTGATTAACGCACAATAAATTATTTGATCACATTCGGAGTAATACAGTGCAGCTGCGATCGGAATTTTGATTTTAACGGAATGGAGTTACTTCAATAGTTAGTTTTATTCAAAAGTTCAGTGGTTAGAGACCCCAACTGCTTACCCAGAGATCGTGGGCTCGATTCCCGTTCAGGACAAAAACCTGCGTGTGATAAAAATATCTATGTAAGTGTACACTATCACTGCATAGTACAAAACAAAGTCGCTTTCCGCTGTCTGTCCCTATGTATGCTTAGATGTTTAAAGCTACGCAACGGATTTCGATTTTTTTAAATAGATAGAGTGATTCGAGAGGTAGGTTTATATGTATAATAACATGTGTAGTGATACGTTGAGGTGAACTAAACATACATTTTTGGAATTTCTATCTATAAAGGGAAATGCGGGGCGTGGACGGGACGAAGTCGCGGGCAAAAGCCAGTATAATATTATGTATGTTTATCAGCTGTCCAGTTACCATAACACAGGCATTTAATTGTCTAATTTGTTATCGAATAGCTGTGCATGGAAATTCTCAATTATAATTATTATAATTGTGATAAAATGTCGCAATTTTTATATATCTGCTGATACATCGACAAAAAATATCTCACAAAAACTTAAATGGCGAACACTAGCCTTGATACGCCAGCAAGACTTATTATTGAATAAATAACCTAATAACCATCATAATTATCTTAAGGAACTGTCTCGTAAATATTCACAAGTAACTGTTTATCTGACACTCGCTCAGCGATGCCGTAACCCAAATATCGGTGTCAATAAACGTCAATAAATAAAACACAAATCAATGAAATAAAATAAAAATCTTTAAATTGTACTATAACTCAGTTCAGTGTTGTTTTCGAAGTTTGCTAACAGATGGCGGTAGTTACAATTTACTGTTGATTCAAATTATCTCCATCCACATTTCACCACAAACAGCACAGGCGATTTTTAGTTAAAGCGTGCGAAACAAACATATTATTATTATTATATTATTATTATAAACAGACAGACTTACTTTCGCATTTATAATATTCGTATGGATTTAAACTCCATACTTTCCAACAACAACAAAAATTAAATAATGTTCAATTAATTTTTCATTCGTTACAGTCCTCGGGAATTAATGGTCCGATTTTGATGAGACTCGGCGACGATAGCACATCGTTGTATGCAAACACGTATATGTTCATGTTGGTGGTTTATTAGATAACTGACCAATCTTATGACTATAAAGTCATTTACATGTATAATTGACTTATTTTTATTCGGGTTATCTTAACATTTCGTCGAATTTGATCCTATGTCTTCATAAAATCGTTGACTGGTCGTGACGGACGTATATTAAATTTACGTTGTGCACGCACCGAATCTGATTTCGGTTTTGTTTTTCGAGATATTTATTTGGAAGGTATCTCCGTCACACCCGATTCCCAAATAGATGTTATCATTTTGAAGCTCAACTCAGAGGATTTCCGCGGAGTCCCGTATCTCGTTCGAGGTGTTCAACCTAACTCGATATGACAGATGGAATCTCGCGCTAAGTGAAGGGTCGGTTTATACAGGACTAGCTTTTGCCCGCGACTTCGTCCCGCCCCCGGTCCCGCAATTCTCTTTGGAGGTAGAATTTCGTAAAATGTGTGTTTAGTTCACCTCGACGTATCACTACATACATTATTAATAATGCATATGTTATTATACATATAAACCTTTCTTTTGAATCAGTCTATCTATTAAAAAAAACCGCATGAAAATCCGTTGCGTAGTTTTGAAGATCTAAGCATACATAGGGACAGACAGCGGAAAGCGACTTTGTTTTGTACTATGTGGTGATTGGCGATCCAACGTTACTTTGGAGAAGAAATACGTGTTTCGATTTCTGCATGATTATCCATATTAGTATTATGTGTGTTACATTCATTTAACACGCTCACTAGTTTTGGTGGTTAGTTAAAAACGGTAATACAATTATTTTTGAAGAGAAACTTATTTGCGCGCATGGGAGTAAAATTCTTACGGATGAAACACCACAAAAATGTGGGACGTTTTTTAAATCCAGTTGAGATCATTCCCAATGAATTAACATCGCTTATTTACGGGTAGTTCTCTCGCCAATCTTTATCTGCGGTAATCAATCTGTCACCTCTTTAATGGTTTATAGTATACGTATCTTAATCACAGCCGTCTACTTCACTTTATTTCGTTAAAATGGCTGATTGTTTTTTTGTTTTTCGCTTGTTTTCCTCTGCTTTATATTAGTGATTTCAGTATAAAATATTTTATTAATATATTTTCCTAGTTATTTTTAATTATAGTTAGATTGTTATTGCAATGATAATGTGTGACTGTGTATACTTTAGTGATTTTTGTATACATTTGAAGGTCAATGACACGTAATAATGTTTAAAATGAATGATGAATTTATTTTGTCGTATTTTTGAAATTCAACGATTCTAATATGTTTTTTCTCTTGCAGGTAAATATCAGCATTCAATTCTACCATGCAGTCACAAGAAATAAAAATAAGTATAGATCAATCCATTAACATTAACTATTTCTAAAACTCAGTTTAGTATTTTACGGTTTACTGGAGATCTGTACATTTTCAAGATCTACGTTTAAAACACTGATCTACCGAAGGAACTGTTAGGATATCAAGTGATTTTGTTGCAAACTGGTAATTCCTACGTGACGCTGTAAATGACATAAAACCCAAGAAGCTTAGTACTTAAAAACGATTTTTAAAATATACATATTACTAGCTGACCCAGCGAACTTCGTACCGCCTAACAAACAATGTTAAGGGTGGACAACCCTTATCACTAAGGG
>DWEM01004030.1:0-10089 GCA_018245935.1 Agara belti belti | reverse complement strand
CTTTCCCAGTCCCGAAGAGACCACGCGCCATAGATCACGATACACAGGAGCTGTGACGTGGTTATTAATTTCAATGGCGTAGATGCTAATATTAATATCATAGATACCATCAGCCTTATTCATGCAGTCCATTAGCAATGATTTTAACATCGAACTTGTTAAGAATTCAAATTCCATAGTCCTAATTGAGATTGGCATTTGAACGGAAAACTGCTAGCCACTGGTTATCGTTAAATAGCAATCATTAAATTTCGTCGGAGGCGACTTAAAAAGATCCTACAAACGGTTTAATCAGTCCGTATCTCCAATCCACACTGGAGCAGAGTGGTGGAGTACATACTCCATGTTTTTCCGCAATTACAGGAGATTCGAACCAAAATGTGGTGGATAACCATGGTGGTGGATAACCATGGGTAAAAGATGATAATTATGTAGGTGCATGTGACTACTCGTCTTCCAATCGGCACTTGGCCAGCGTGGTAGACTATGGCCTAAATCCCTTTCACTATGAGAAGAGACCCGGTGCAGCAGTAGACCAATAAAAAAGGGTCGAAAAAAAAACTAATCCTTTTAAAAAACACTTGTAAGTATTCCTAAAAAGGAATTTAGTTGTGTTCTCTTGTGTGATTTCTCATCTGCGGCGCATCAGTCGTGCCAGCGTTTCATGAGCACGACGAATACGAATAATTGCGGCCGCGAGTCGTGAGCGGCAATAGAAAGCTGCGGTTTCTCCGCCGCGCTACTATTGGAACTAGAAATATCACATTTATAGTTAATTTTGTTCATATTTTTTTGGTCCACTGCCGGATATAGGTCTCCGCTCATAGTGACTGGATTTTAGGCTAGTCTACCACGCTAGCCAAGTGCGGATTTGCTGACTTCAAACAGCTCAGAAACATTATCAATGTTTATATCTCTAAGGTGTGCAGGTTCCCTCACGATGTCTTCCTTCGTCATTGTAGCGAGTGATGTTACAATTTTTAGTTATAAAACGATAAATCTACGTAGGTAGATACTAAGGCTTTTCACTGGTGTTAGTCCTCACATATTTCTTTCGCTTCTTCTAATTTTATCAGTCGTCATACAGACTTAACTCAATTTCATATTAGTAAATTTTATGGAATTTGATACGATAAAATTTTGTATGATTTTGCACGAGCCTTACAAAGTGGCGTCTTTTCGAAGACAAACGTTTATATGGCAGCAATAAATGTTATATGAGATACAGTAGTATCGTCATATCGAGACAAGATTGACGACAGTAATTCGTTCGGTTCGCGTGGCGGTGAAATGTGCGTGTTGGATGGAAAGTTTACCAATATAACGCTAGAATATCATACTATACGACACACTGATGGTCTGTTGCAAGCACGAGAGATATGTCGTTCCAACTTTGACTTCAATTTGAATACAATAAGATCTCTCTATTCCGCTTGCTCTGCAATACAGACAACTTAAATATAACTAATATAAACATTGCCATATATAATAGCAATCCTTTTGAGTTTTATTACTATTTTATCTAAACGAAGCATGTCAGGTTCGTAAGGATAGAGATATTTCCGTCTAACCAAGTTGAGATCTGGGGGGTAACATAAAAATACTAATAAATTTTGTTGTTTTATTTAACAATGTTATTTACCTCTAACATGATTAAAACAGTACCGCCAGAAGTGACGCAGTGATGTGTGATATAGTAGACAAAGCTACACAAAGTTAGACTCAAGATTTAGTCGAAAACAGGCTATGTTCTCTGTGCGGGAATTCCACTTACCCGTGCTAAGTTCATTGAAGAGAGTGAACTTGGCAGCAGGCGCTGGCATGTCACAAACTATTAATCATATTGTTATGTGAGACCCAAATTTTCAATGCGTGACCTCCGCAATTATTAAAAAAAAAAAATTACCCTTTATTGCTTCTTTCACAAAGAGCGAACTTTTTCTTTATAAAACACACGTCACCAGATGATAAGTGCCCATAGTCGCTGACGAATATTCACAACGCCTAAGCACATACCAATGCCGGCTTTGAAGGAGAGCCTTTTTAGTGCCTTTATTGAAGAGCATCGTAGCATACAGAAAGAAATGTATTCCTTTTTACACTTGCGCCGTAGGAACGACCGGGTGAACTTAATGCATAATGATGTAGGTACACTTCCAAAGTAAGGTGCGTCATCGAGCCAACCGAAACCCAAATCCTGAAAAAAACATGTGTAAATTGTAATCTAGAAATTGACGAGAGCGCAGGTAACCGCGATACAAATAACCGAATATTTTCTACAGATCCAAATAAAATTTACACATTTCAACATTATGTACAATCTTATATTACAAGCGACGGTTGATCACGAACGAGGCTGTTGTTTCCAGGTCACTGGATATTGGAACCATCGGAGCTAAAGGTGTCAGTTGATATTAATAGACGAACTAAGGTATTTCACTAATGTGAAACAAAGATTTTTATATTCATCTTTGCTTTAGTTTTATTAAACACTAGATTTTGCCTGCGACTTCGTCCGCGTAGAATAGTGACTCGGCAGCATTTTATTTCCCAGGATACTTTTATTGCAAGCAATACAGGTATAAACTGCTCCATACGGACGAAGTCGCAGGCAAAACCAAGTATTTAATATAACCTATATTGATCAGTGATAAAGTAGCATTCAAATGCTGAAAGAATTTTTGAAATCGGTCCAGTAGTTTTTGAGCCTATTCGTTACATACATACACACATACAAATCTTTCCTCTTTATAATATTAGTATAAATAAGGTAATACACTTAATAAGCGTCGAAAACCCCAAAATCTTGAGTTATATAATTCCAAAATTGATAACATCTAATTTTATTCTTTGGGTCACTTCATATATGGCTGTCTAATTTTAGATAAGCCAGAGCTTGTGGTAAAACAACTAGATTTATACATCTTTAAACGAATATACACATACAGAACAATAATGTCTATTCGAATCCCGTTATTTCATAAACAAGATTTCCAGTACAGGACGTTTAGGTCTTTCGTTATTATGAGATAACCGGTCGAGACGGACCAAATGGAAAACGGATATGAAACAAGGGGCGTCCTTGTCGAACCCGCACCGTAGTTACATGTCTAGCTGATGGAAAATTACACGGACCATTTGAATGTGTTTTTTTATGTACGCATATAGATATTATGCAATGTGCTTAATGTTTACTTTTTAAATTTTTACTGAATAAATTTTACTATTTTTACATACTACTGTCTCATAGCGTAAGCACAATGCGGTAGGCACTTAAAACGGACATTAACCCCGCTTTGAGTCTAGAATACCTGGGCCAAGTTGGAAAGTGGAAAATTCTCTCCAAACAGGCAGACATTTCATGTATATGCGAAGTTTCCCAAACTGCAGTGTAAATATTTACACGCCGCAGTGCATACTAAAATGGACTTTATATGGATGATCCTTGTACCGAGCCCTCACTCGCATAATACTATTTGCTAAAGCACTACAATATTGTCTTATACATTGAGTAAAGGTATATTTAAAATACTACTGCGTTCATAATATTAGATTTCGTTGTGTCTCTTTATGTTCTTGATATTGTATGATAATTCTAAATATTTTAAAATCGATTCCTTGTCATTTTAAAGACAATGAGTTTAGTCGGATCATGAGTGAATTGAATAGACGGCATTACTATTCTTTTAAATCTTTGAATAATGAATCATTTTAAATGAAGCAACGACTAATTTATATAAGTTAGCTATAATTTTGGTGACACAAAGGAATGAATAACAATCCCACGTGTTTTTCAACCATGTTTTGGAACTTCTAATGATTTGTACGAGGATTTTTTTAAGATAGTCAGGCATAAATTTTATATCAAAGTTCATATTGAAATCAATGAAACTTTTAAATAAAAATATGCCACTCGTTTTCACGAATTATTTAGTAGTCGAAGAATTAGCGCTCCGACAGCTTAAAAAGGTGAAAGAGTAGAAAGAGCAGGATGAAGAATTAGCATTAAATGAAGGGACCGTTCGAGACGATATATTGCGAGTAATTTGCATTTTTATGAAAATTGCCACGACACCGCTGTCCAAGCGTTTTAATAACAATTTAAAGTTTTCTGTTTGATAATTACTGCAAAATTACTAAGCGTATTTTGAATGTACAAAGAACGTTTTTTACTGCACTATACTTCAGTATAGAAAACAAAAACTATCATTGTTTGAATATACGCAAGATATCAGTAAAAATCAGATATGAATGTATCCAAATAAACAATTTATAACTAAACAAGGACTTTCAACAGTTATTTATATTTAAAAAAATATATTGTACTTAAAAATACTTTTAAGCTTAAAGAGTTCGTTGCAAATATACTCAATACGAGACAACCTAGTATGTACATATGTATGTATATATAAAATTAAAGCTGTGGAAACAGTGTGTTTTATTATTATACAACGATTGTACAAAGAGGAGAGATAAAACAAACAATTGTGGAGTAACGATGGTGCCCTGAGGGACTCCAAGCGGCATCGTGTCAAGTCAATACGTCAGCGGGCTCGGATATCGATGCCAGCTTCCTGGAATAATTGTTTCGTAACAATTTGTACCTATACAGTTCCAGACTAAAATAAATAAACGGATAATACACATACACGAGTAAGTGTATCTTATTTTGTTTCAGAAAACGAATAAAATCAAACTTAGTATTTTATTTTTATTATGAAAAGTTATTTAAAAAACGAAGAAAGTTACTTGTAAGTTGTACTATCGGCTTTGTAAAATAGCAAACAGATATTTCGAGAACTGAGTTCTGAAACATTTCAATGATTCCCTGTCACGTTAATAGAGTATATCAATAACAGTGGGCTTTGAGAGCCCTTGAATAGAGTGACCGCTTTTTTCATAAACATTTCTGCGTTTTGAACGGATAACTGTCCCACTATTATAGCTAGATAACAGCATCAAGCCTTGTCAAAATCATACTAACCTATTGCATGTTTTCGTTCTGTATCAAATTGAAATAATTTAACATTTCTTCAGTTACGGTAAGGACACATGGTAAGGTAATAGTCTGTAAAGTCATTGCCTTGTATTAAAATAAATGAATACTTCGTAATTAAAACCGAATATTTTAGATTATTTCATAACTTCAAGTCCAGTATCAGTTACCTGAATTATACAAAAGGTGTTCAAGTCTGCACTGCTAATGCTTCGTGCAACGCACCAGCAAAAGTTAAAACAAAGTCACAGTCGTATAATTCGTTTTTTTTATTGCTTTAAAGAAACCATAGTAAAGATAAGAAGAGTAAGCTTCTTCGCTGTCTCGTTTGATGTCAGCTTAAGTTGACTAATGTTGATATCGTATTCTCATATTAGCTCTTTTAGATGTTCTCAAAAGGAGCTAATAATTTGCTATACGCCGGTAAAGACAATCTCAAACTGCGATGCCCTGAGTTCCTTTGTAAATGAATATACTAAATACAAAGTATATTACGATATATTATATCTTACTACTAAATACAATTCTTTAAACAACTAAAGTAGCGGGCCCAATACGGACCCCGGAGGCATTCCATCTCCTTTATACTACGAATGGAGCGACCTATTTATGATTAACGCTTCATATAATTTTAAAGATCTGGCTTAATCTATACATAGGTATCTGAAGGATTACGTAGCTGTTTAATAGAACGACAAGCCAATTAATTTTTATTTGATCCTCTATACCTATTAAAATAACCCTTTTGTATTAACATTGGTTATACTCACATTAGCGTATAAAGCATGAAACAATGTTGGTCGCCGTTTTATTTTCGCAACAAAATGTCCGTCATTAAAATATTACAAGGCGCAGATGTAATAAATTCCTCCGGGAGACTGTAATCTAACAAACTAAGAGAAAGTGCACGTAAAATGGGGGCATTTAAAATTTATCGTCGGAAAATATTACCACTTTCGGACGAAACCCGCTAACTCGCCGAACTAATGTTGCGGGGAACTTGGCTCTTTGTAAAAAGAAACGAGACCTCGTAATATTCCTTGCGGGGATATAATTTTGTCTGCGAATGTAATTATGTTTTTATTCCCCGCCAACGCTCTTCATAATTTTTAGGCCTTTGTTGGCGCTCGCTGCGGAGTCAGCTGTGTGCTAGATTAGCATAAACGGCAAAGTGTTGAAAAACTAAAGATAAAAGTCGGGAAACGTAATTTTGTACGTTGAATACAAACCATTTTTAAATGTATGTTTTAATATGTCTAAATCATGTAATCACACTGCGTAGTCATTATAAAACTAACAAATAACTAATAAGTAAAGTTTAGAATGTAAAAAAAAACCGAAGCCATTTTGTTAAAACATATTAGATAATAAACATGAATTTAGCGTACTAGTAACAAACAATGCCCGAAATCCTAATATTTGTGTAACCCATGATTTCGGTTAAGATATCAAAATCATCGAAAATAAGAAATTCCGTAGGTTCGTGCTTACGTTAAGTTAATTCGTGAAGTCGGTGCAAAAGGTCACGACGCGCGACTCATGGCCAACTACGTGACGCGTTCTGTTTATCCGATGACATTTCCACCTGACAGCTTACTAGAACTTTTATCAGATTTCTGATAACATCAGTACAGTACAATACTTAACTACACTTTGACTCAGTATGCTCCCTGAAGTGAAATACAAAAGTTTTAATTTTTTTTTATGAAGTTTCCAAAGTTGTGTTTCAGTTTGGAAATTTGCATTTCTTTAAGCCCTACATTTTATCTTTTACAGCGACCTGTTACTAATTTACCGACGTCATCTCTAGACACGGATACAATTAAATAAAAAAATAAGAACTATTTCTTATTAATGATTGGTAGCTCTAAAGTGAAACACAAAAATTTTAACATTTCAAAACTTTGCTACAATTTCAGATCTGACATAGATATTTAGAGTCTAACTGGAGTTTCCCTGTCCATCGTCAAACTAAGTTAATTCGTGGAGTCGCTTCGAAATGTCGCTTCGCCCAACTCATACGTGATAAACGTACTACATTTACGGTAACAATTTTACAGTTTTCAAAATTTTTAAACCAACTTGATATTTTTACGTTAAATTATTTTATACTTGCACAGATAAGGTAAAAATTGTTGGCTTCAAATCCAACGTGTATTAATTCAATTTCGACCTTGCCTTTTTATGTTCTTAATAATTAATATCTACATGCCAAATTTTATTGTTTCTTCTGTAATATTATTATCTAGTCTTATCACTTCATTTGAAGATGGAATAGCGGAAATCATCCAATCCGTTCCTCGTCGTGTAGAGTTGTAAAATTATCCAATCCATAACTTGATTGTGCCTGTTCTAATCATTTTGATCTAAACCAATTAATTAAGCAATTTTATAATCCTTCCCGAATGAACCTGTTTATAGGTATAAAGATATAACGGAGAAAACTATTACAGAGTAATGATGCTTTTGGAGATATCGCTGAGAAAAACTAAGGTATTGCATCAATTGGATTCTAAAATTTATATCTGCGCTGCCTCTCCTTTCACACTTAAGAGCGCACGTAGCTACTATACTATAAATTTGTTAGCGCATAAAATATTTTACTCCAACTAAATTATCAGCTGTAAAATCCTAGGTTCTATTTTGTCAGTTTTAGTGTTCTTTTGACCGTAAACATAGATTGGGTGAGGTTCTTTAAAACCGACTGCGAGATAGCAAAGATGGGATTATATTTTTGACCACAAACCAATATCGATTTATTTTATGGTTAACACTGTTTAGATCCTGTGGGAAAGAAATATTTAGCCGTATTAGATTATGCTTGTAATATTTATGTAGCTTTTACACCTGCCACAAACTCTCCTTATTCGCCTAGGGTTGACTGGCAGAAAGTGCCATAAGAAATTAAGTTCGTTCTTTGTTAACTTTATGCTATAAAGGTGTGCTATAAACAGACATTGAGTTAAGTTCAAAAAATTTGTAACAACTTTAAATTATAAGTAAATAATTTAAATCGATGTTTTTATTATTATTGAACCATGACTGCAAGTCTCTAATGGGGTAGACAAAGAGCTCGGTGCCAAAGACCTCTATCCTTACAAACCTGATGTGTTTCTTCTACAAATTTTCAGATTTCTAGTAGAACCGAATTAAAATTTTCGAATAACAACAAAAAATAACATTTTGTTAGAACAAAAATATCTCTATAAGTCGACAAAGAAAGCTTCCTGTCATTTCTCTTTATGTTAAATTGCCTGAAGCTTTCTCTCTGTACCTCGGAAAACAATGTGCATCCTGGCTATATCTTGTTCTATTGAAAACTATCCTAAAACCCTCCAACTTGTTTTAGCGGTTGTGACTTCACGATAGCAAAGTCAACCGTCTTCAAACTTCTCCAAAGCAAAGATACGTCGACATATTTGTCACAATTGATCACGTGTTTGAAGTTCCACTGCAACAGGTCGCTTGCAATATGCCACGCTCTTAGATTTGAGCGTTTCTTCATCGAACTAATACTTAGTTTTTTTACGACCCTTTTAATGTTCCGCTGGACACGGGTCTCCTTCCATAGTCTACCACGCTGGCCATGTGAGGAATACACCACAAAAAATATTGAGATATAATAATATTTACTTAGTATTTTTTTAACAATATTTAGGATTAACGGTTATTACTGGACAAAAATCTCAATAATTATTTTTCCAAATTCGAATTCAACGTCGCTTGAATCACTTTATACATTCTATTGAGGTAAAAGTTGAAAAACGTAGTTTAAATGGAGTTGTTCTATCTAGACTTGTCTGAAAGCGTTATTCAACCTCCCAGACAAAGTTAAGCGACGTGTCTTTTATAGCGAGTTGGTTCAAGTTGATTCTAATTCACGAGTTCAAATGTGTTCAGTGTAAGGTAATGAACAAAGTTATATGGGTTTATATAGTTTACTTAAGTCGCAGACTCTGTTAAATTTCATCATTGTGTTAGACTCTGCGGTTTCATTATCTCGACGGGGATAAGGGCTATCATAACGCACGTTAAGTTGCTTAAAAGTTATGTGGGTGGTCGTATATTTAAAATTATATGTTTCATGTTCCATGCGGATGTTTCACAGCCGCAACTACGTGTGTAGTTCCAAGTTTGAAATTGTCACAATGTGTTCAAAGCCAGTAGTTATGAAAATTATTTGTGCAGTACAATTAGAACTTGATGGAATAAGCACTGCTGGTCTTAAAAACTTAACATGGGCAATAATAGATTTCAGCCGCGACATACATTAAACATGTCAATATGCATACTATAAATGAAATGGAATGCTAAATATTGTTACTCCAAAATTGACACATAAAATGTTTGTGTTAATTCAGATGGAAATCCTTAAATAGAGTGGAATTGATAAATGTTTTCCGAATACCTAAATGTAAACATGGACTGTAAGCTCAGAAAACAAACAAAGCCGCAAAAACAATACACGCCCCCGACTCCGAATGAAGTTTCTCAGCCAAAGAAATTCGGAAGCAGCAAGCCGAATATCAAAAGGCCGACATAAAATTGATTTGGTACGAAATAAAATCGGAATTTAAAATTTTACGTACCTACTCGAACTTCGGATCCGTTTTACCCTTAACGACGAATCGGCAGTTTCAGGAACCCGTTTACCGGCAATCCGAAATCGATTAAATCACGGGAATCATGCAAAGTTCTCTAACAAAGTTTGCTTAAACTTCGCAATTGGAACGAATTGGGGCAACGTGGCCCACGGCTAGATATTAATGGCGGAATCATGACGCCGATTCCAAGTTATTATTTATCGATGCAATAGTGTTTGACTGGAATTGGCATGGCATTCAATGGAATCGTATTTTTTATTAATTTCATGTAATTCCATTAACATTATGACTGGATATAATGTCGGCAGAAAACTATGACAGAAGCAAACTTTTGAGGTGCGTTAAAGTGTATATATAAATAAAAATATTGGTGTACACATTAGTCAATCTATAGGCATATACATATATATATATACTAGCTGACCCAGCGAACTTCGTACCGCCTAACAAACTATGTTAAGGGTGGACAACCCTTATCACTAAGGGGTA
>DWEM01004029.1:0-10092 GCA_018245935.1 Agara belti belti | reverse complement strand
GAGATCTCCTCGGACGATTATTTTAGTTTTATAACAAACGAGTTAAAAGACAATTTATTACAAACGAGGAATCAGTGTTTTTGCTAAATTTAAATAAAAAATCTGTAAAGGTCGGCTAATCGGTCATGCTTCTCGTACCAACCGTATTAATGTGAATCTGTCAAGTATGATAAAATACACATGAATAATAGACACGATTATTTCGTCAGTACCCACTCTCAGTATACAAACATCCATGATTAATACTTTTTTACCTTATGGCTATAAATACTTTATATTTAAAGTTCGTTTCATTTTTTGTCACTATCTAGATAGATACATTGGCAACATGGGTATGTTACTTATCTACATTCATTTTAGCACGAGTAATATCCATTAACTCAAAGTATCGTATGGGACAAACCAAGGCTGCAGAGCTTTTTTGTTTAAATCGTTATATTAAGTTTAGCTCACGTTACGTACTCATATTATAATGATTTTCAATTTTACATTGTGATTTAAAATAACGCAAATATTGTTTTTAATTATCGTAACAGGCTTAAATACGTTATTACAGAAACAGACATTGACTGACTTATTATTAAGTAGTCTCGTTTCCACTGACAGATTTAGAAAGGTGAAATTATACAATGTCTATCAAACTACATTACGCCTGCCTGTAAAAGTTATAGTTAATTTCTACTGTGATGAATAATAATATGATGAATAGAATTTTGTAAAATAAAATATCAGAAAGACTAATAAAATAATTAGGCAACAACAACTTTTTTAAAGGAACTATTCACGTTACTTGAACACATTTTTTTTTAATACACATACTTGTGTGATTAGATCACGTGCTGATTCTGATGAATTATGTCGACATAATTGAGGACATATGCGCTTATAGAATTTCATACTGATGTAAGTGTATAATATATTATACATTTATTTCTTATTTTGGTTACATATACTTTTTGACTTGGGTGTATTTTACGAGTGGCGTGACTTCCATTGAGTTTTTACAACAACAAAAATTTGCAAGTTAATAACTACTGTCATTCAATCGTTGCAGGCGACCGTCCTTGGTCCTAGTGTAGAACAATCAGTGAAGTTGAATGCGCTTGAAGTTCATTCAACAGCCATTTGTAGGGTAAGAAAGATATCACGCATTCAGAACACGGAGTCACAAACATTATAGCGTGCGTCATTGATTGTGCGTATGGTAACAATAATAAAGATTTACGCACAAGAACGCATCGCATTATTGAGAATTCTTCTTGTTATAACATCTTTGAATTATACATATCTTAACACAGGTGAAATTTAATTCTTATTGGCTATACATTAAGATAATGTTTGTTTTAAATATTTTGTCATATTTTTTAGATAGATACTAGCTTATTTAAGTGGCGTTTTTCAAAATCATCACAAATGATGTTAATCTGACATCATACGTAGACTGAATAGGCACTACTCTCGAGATTCATTCTAACCTAACTGTCGTATCGTGACTACCTTAATAAGAAAACTGTAAATAACTAAAATAAGATAACGGAACAAATTATTTTGTGCCGTTAGTAATTTTTGAATTACGCTTTGTAGGTATATACCGCATAGAATGTATAAATATTTCGATTTACATGCAAAATCGTAAAATTCGAAAGATTATGACAGAATTCTGTTATAGTAAGAAAATATCTCGTCGAAATAAGAAAAATTAAATAGACGATTTCGAAAGCAATTACACCGCGAACACAATTACCATTGGAAAGTGGGCAATGGATCGAGATTACCGACCGATTACGTTCCCACATAATTATACTCATCGGTCTGTTTCTGCAGACGAAGTTCGCGTTACAATACGAGTATGTGCCATAAGCATGACCTTCGTAAGACAGAACCTTAGTGCCTAGTGTAGTGGCACTTAGTAGTGGGCTCAGCACGGTTTGTGCAATCCACTAGCTTGCGTTCACCGACCGACGATAGTCGGTTGCGAGTTGCGACACCGACGCGATGTATGAAGGAGTAAACTTCCACTCGCGTACTTCATCTACTTCACTTGACGTTCCATTACGAAGATTTACGCCTCACAATATATTTTATAATGATGTCCTAACAATACTATATAAGAAACGTTGCCGCCAAGTACGTAGACGTTTCATTAACACCACGTACAAAATTGTCGGATTGCAATTTGTTAATAACAAATCACGCCTCGAGAGATGTGTTACTTATCAAATAAAACATTGTCAAGTTCACAAAGTGAAAAATTACACGAAGACGATACTTCGTTAACGTCGATTGATTTATTTAGTACCCACAAAGTACTATTAGGTAAGTAGACGGTGAAATGCTCGACCTGTGAGATATAACAGTTTCGGTCTAATACACGTTAAACAGTTTTAGAATACACTTACGATTTTATACATTACTTACATAATTTATCATAAAATACCGTGAAATAAGGCTCCTCAAGGAAAGTGTAAAGGTATTTACGCCGATAATGCTTCGGCAATTCCTTTGCAAATGTCCATAGGTCAGAGGAAGTGCTTACCGTAATGTGTCTATTAAGTTCAATATGTTACATTATATTTAAAATAATTATTTTTAAGTTGAAAATTAACAGATCCCTATTGGGCACTGAGTTGAATTAACATTATGTTGCTTTTGTATAACATGTACATATAGCTATATTGAATAAAGTATTGGCGCATTAAAACTTCTAATGACTTTTGTATTACTTGATAAATATTTTATAATAAATCATGTTAAGGTAGTAAAATTAGCAAATTTGTATTCTGCATAAGACCTTGATAATATGTATAAAAATGAATGGACTAGCATGTAACATTTTAAACGGAAACAAAACATTCAAAATAATTTCCTAGTTAAGTAAGTAGACAAGTTCCTATATTGAATCTGCGCTTATTTGCATACTCAAATACTTCTTGTATAGGTTCTTATATACATACAGTAATGTGACTTAACAATATAATACGATCTTAGCTAGCGCGACTAAGTAAATAAAGATAATTTTTACCACAAGCAACAATTATCATACGAGCACTTACATTTCATGTCCGTTTACTACCTTTACTACCGTTTACTGCCCTTCCATGAAGATCTCTAGTTAACAAAAAACCAATAAAAGTTCACATTCAAGTTTGTTTGAAAATAAATGTAAATATATAAAAGCACCTATAAACGTTCCACTTATCGTTCATTGATTCATTCAATCCTGATTTTTTACTTATCTATTAGTTATAACAATATTAAAATATTGTGTGCTAGGTCTTGCGTCTCCAGTCATATAATCTGGCATCACAAAGGATTCCGCCATATTTGTTTTTTCTGGCGCGCTTTTTACCTCTTCCGCAATTTCCTTGCCTTGAATTGTGTCCACGCATTTTGCTCTTTTACCTTCTTATTTAGAAACCTAGTTTTTCTTCTGTAGTGATTTATTTTAAAAGTTACTAATTTATAAATATATTAAGTGAAATAGAAGCTTGTGTTATTTAGATTATTAGTAAGTAATTACAAAAAAATAATTCAGTTTGTATGACATTAAAATAATTAGTTTCAATTTTCAATAGTTTTTTTTTTATTCTCCCCATTCTGGTTCTTATAATGCTACTTATAATTTAATATTCTCGTTAAACAATATTAATAAAGCAACAATTAAAGTGGGCTAAGACTATACAAAATGGTTTGATTTTTAAACATGCCTACTAAAAAAAAACAGAGTACCAGCAGATCTTAGAATCACATTCAAAAATTTTAAATTTCGAATAGCTCATTACGAAGTAACGTGGATTTTTACAATTAAATTCAACGTTAAAACTGTGAGGTAACATTGTGAGGAAATCTACACTCACACGTTACAAAAAACCTCGTGAGTCGTAATCTTTGCCATGTTTTGTAGTGCGTGATACAGCTCCCAATCTGCACTTGGTCAGTGTGGCATATAATGGCTTTAAAACATTTTAATCTGAGAGGAAACTCGTGTCCAACTACGAAATGATAAAAGAGTTGATGATAATGATGAAAATGAAAGTAATCTGTGTGGTGCAATGTGCTAGAAAGTATTTTAATAGCTTTCGCGCGCAATTTCGATTTTTTTCCATGTGTGTAGATGGTCGTAATTTTCTTATTTTACTTTATGTTATGTTAAACATAGTGTCAACTTTTTTCAATAATCTTCACAGTTCTTCACAGTTCACAGTTCAGTCTTCAGTTAAACGAAAACAATTTAAAACTAATATTTCGAATGAAATTATCAATAATCCCTGAAGTGTGACTGAGAATTTAATACTCTAACGTATCATTTAAAGGCCCATAAGACATTTTCTGTGTTATGTCACGCGACTTCAACCTACTAAAATATATAATGAAAAATGTATACGTACAGGTGCTTCCTACTTACTAAGCAAATATAGCATCGTCTTTATCAACAATACTCAGTTTTGTCATCGTTTGTATTAAACATTTGCTCACATTATCATTTCTTAGGTCTGTCATTTATAAATGTCGGAAATGTAGTACGAATAGCACATAACGTTCATACATATATGTATCAGTATATGATATAACTTATTTAACAGTCCTAAACTTAAGAATTTTAAATAAAAAGAGAAGAATTTTAATTTTTTTTTTTTTCAGGTACAATATCAATACAACAACCAGAATCATATGGGACTTGAAAAACTAATAAAAAGTGATGATCAGTGACTGTACTTTAATATCATAACATCACACTTCAAAAAAATCAAATATGTCTACCGAAACGCAGGAGTACATCAACGGAATGAGGCCTGGACCTCTCACTAGGGAAATCCCGGAATGCATGAGAAATAAGTACACAATAGTACAAGGGATTATGGATTTTTTTGTAATGTGGCTCCTTATCATTGGACATGTTATACGAGCAATATATTGGTCGATATTTGGTTACCCGAAGAAGGATTTAAAGGGCAGCGTGGCCGTGGTTACCGGAGGAGGTGGGGGACTGGGAAGCCTTATCGCTTTGAGGCTCGCGCGGCTCGGCTGTGTGGTCGTTTTATGGGATATTAACAAGAAAGGTCAGTGACCGTTATTTTTTCTACCAGTGCTATTTAGTTGTTTCAATACATATACATAATATAAATGAAAGTTTATTATGCAGCTGCATGCCTTCATAATTCCTGATACTGTATTATTAACATGCAGTATGACGACCAGCTGAATGACATTCACAACGTGTTTTTAATACCTTTTGTCACAGCTGATGATATATGCATTAACACAACAATTAAGATTCATTGGGATAGCAACTCGAGGTTAAAATCAAGACATTAAAACGATACAAGAAATGAGATTCACGGGCGAAATAGTTTAGCATTTCTCCTGAGAGGTGCTTTAAAGTTGAATAATTTGCTAAATGTACTTGTAAATATCATGTTGTCTGATCTAATTTTCATATTGCTTCGTTTCGGTTTCTGATTAAGATTTTTGGTTTCGACATAATGTAAACTGCTTCTCCGACGGTTTATTCAATTCTACACTACATCACAATCAGAGCATCACTATTTGCGTGATACGTAGCCAAACAAATAGATGAATGAATACTAATAGTCGTTTTGTTAATATTTTCATAATACTAATAGTCGTTTTCATAGAGCACACGGAACCCTTAATCTTGTTATGTGTATGTATAGAGCTTTATTTATGTTATGAAAGTGTTTAATTTTCATAACACATTCTTAAAATGTATATCTGGTATGATATACAATGTTATGAAATAAATCGGAATTAAATAAAATAACTGAACGTAATTTTTTATCTCTTTTTTAATAGTGACGCGTTGAACTCTTTTCTATGAAAAAAAGAGTTTACATTTTTCTAGCAAATTATCTTATAGGTATTTACTAATTTAGTTCAGTTCAATATTTAAAAATTGTAAGATAATAGGTCAATATTTTATTTATGAATGGTATCAGTTTTTACAGAAGTAGAGGGCGGCGATCTAATGTTTGCCCTTGGTCACTGTAAATTGTCGCCACCGATGTTTGCTTTACCACTGTGCCGTTATAAAGGCTAATATTGACGCAATAACTGATCGAGAATACATTCGTCGTTACTTTCAACTACCACAATTATTTATGGCTTTAGAAAACAAGCTTCTATTGTGACAAAGTTATGTTTCATTAGCTTCGAGTGCCCGAAGTGCTTTCTATATTACAATCAGAACAATAGTTTTTTTATCTCTGAATAATGTAATCGATAGTTCTATTAAAAGGTCCAGATTTAACTAACGATTAAAAATGTAACATCACGCCTGTATTCCCCTAAGGTGTAGGCAGAGGAGTGTAGTACACCCCCACATTTCACCGGTTACGTTTAAGTCCCACAATAGGTGTTGAGCCTATTGCCATTCACCGGGCACACATCCAGACTCCGAGTCACTACTAGAAATTCTAAATTAGAAAAATACAACAGTACCCGACCCGGGATTTGAACCCAGGACCTCCCGATCGGCAGATCGGAACTAACGATTAAAATAATAACGAAATGAATGTGTATTAACATGTTCTTGCTATTAATATAAGAAATTGTTGCGTTTTAAGAAATAATTCACATGGTATTTGCTTAGTCTTAAAATTTTGTAATTAATTATCGCGGTCTAGTTAAAGCTGCGTATTTGGTTATTTCTTATCTGGTTAGTGATCATCTCTCATATTAATCAGATAAGGCTTAATAGTCTGAGACATGACCCTAAAAAATTTTTTTTATAATGAATTTAATTCAGTAATTACACAGAACATACAAAGACAGACAGAAAAATGATTTAAGACTACACTACCACTTCCGGATTCATCTGCTTTTGCTAAAAAGACATGAAAATCGGGTTATATTACAAGATCTCTCGCGTCTTAAAAGTTCCAACTGTTACATCAGGATTATATGGTTAATGTTAAATGTATACAGCTTGTCAAATTTTACATCAACAATATGCATAAAATATACATATTGTTCATGTTAAATTTAAGAACAAGTCATTAATTACTTTCGTTACACGCACACTGTACGATAGCTTTACGCAAGCGGCTACGGTAAATCGGTTTGCATTTTGTTCGATATTCATATATACTCATATTTTTACTAATCATCGAATAGTAATTATTACTACTACTGCTGCTGCTTCTACTGCTACTACTAGATATCAAGTCAATCGCTACATAACAGTATAGAATAAGACGAATGCGTCATAAACTGTAAGTACATATATACACAGTTCAGAAGGTTACAGTCATGAATATCGTTAATTACATTCTATACAAAAGCACGGATTGTCTTCATTATTCTCGAGTAAACGTCTTAAAATATTTTTTATTGTTCCGTCATTCCCATGCGCATAATCGTGACCTGTTAGTTATAGCCTTTACTTTGCGATAAAATAATTGCATTGTAGCTTTGTAC
Source organism: Agara belti belti (assembly GCA_018245935.1). Classification (NCBI taxonomy): domain Eukaryota; kingdom Metazoa; phylum Arthropoda; class Insecta; order Lepidoptera; family Hesperiidae; genus Agara; species Agara belti. The sequence continues at coordinate 2,655 of DWEM01004029.1, read as the reverse complement.
CTATGTAGATTATAATAGTATAACTAATACATATTTACTAACTTCAAGGTAAACGTATAACGAATGGTATTAAGTATGTTGTTGTAGATTTCTATCGCAGTTTTTAGTTTATTTATTTATATAAACAAACATTTATGATTGTAACAATTTATAATTATATTAACATTGCGCGGACGGTTTTCCAATAATAAATATATGAAATGATGAAATCGTCAATTCCTGTTTATCGTACTTAATGAATTTATGTCAAAGCAGATTATTTTGCTCATATATATTCGATTTAGTGTAAGTTATAAGTGATATGTGATATGTGATAAGTGATATGTATGGAGAAGCTCATAGTACGAGTATAAGCAATACGGTTCGTAAGATACATCACACATGCGGAGTATGATCGAAAATAATAAGCAGCAAACTTGTTCAATCTGTGGTTACTGCCAAATTCATTGTAGTATAAACAAAAGGATAAACTATTAAATTTATTATTATTATAATAAATGTTTCCGTAACATATTTTTTACATAGCCAATGATTTTACTTTTATCTTACACAAAGAACAGGTAACCGAAAATAACATGAGCTTTGAGTGTTCCACGAGCTTTAAGTTTACAAGAAGCATGTAGGTACTGGTAAATAAAACAAAATTATGTTTTGAATTATTATTATAAAATAGGACAGTTTAATTTAATTGTTTGTTGTTTTTATGAACATATAAACATTACGATACAATTTTTAAAAGGAAATTGACAATAATCAGTATAAGTTTATATATGTAGATAAAGAAATTGAATGTACATATAAGACGACTCCCTTTTTCAGGTATATTATATGAAATGGTAATGTTTGAAATAACATAAATATATTATGATACTATTGTTACCTATCGATTAAAATTCTCGAACAAATCACGGCTCGTGTTCTGACAAGTAGGTCATCTTGTTTCATCGATTACCTCTAATGTGTTTTTCATTATAATTTGATAGTCAGTCTCATTTTGATCACTGGTCATTATGTTTAAAGGCTCGTGATTGATAAACTAAAACTCTGTCATTGACAGCTATATTGGCCGCTTAAATGATGGGTATGATATCTAATAAATCTTTCATTTCATGATGAAACCATTTTGTCAATGAGAAACAATAATACGCTAAAATTCGTTCTCAAGGAACAAACATAAAGTATTAGTTCCAAAGGGAATGACGCAAATGCAAAAATAATCAGCACGACTTATTTCCGTTAAAACTTTTTGTTCGGCGTCATTGAAAACGTCTTTTTGTTAAATGACAAGACAGAATTGTTTAAAACAAATAACATGTCAATTTGGTGCCGAACATTATTGATGTATATTTAACGTTATTACTAAAATTACATATTTTTATAAATATTCGTCGCTTCAAATTGCAATGTACTATTATTATAAACATAATATAAGTATATCTCTATGTAACGAGCCAGTCAAAAGCTTAACTTTGCGTGCTGCTTGATAATACTATCAGTAGTCAGTTGCCATAGTAGTTATGTTACAAGCTACTTTAAAATGTTTCACAAAATTTTCCCTTTCGATGTACGTTCCAAAATAATAATATTACGCTCATAAAATTGTTCAACTACCATCTGTGGGACACAATATCCTTACGTTAGATCTCTAATTAACATCTTCCGACTATGTACCGAAATATATACTTATACATAATAATACTTTACATTAACATTATACCTATTTATCTACCTTTGTTTATGGGTATTGACACAAAAATAAAAATTGTTGATGATCATATCACAAAAACGTTCTGTTCGGTACCTATTTGGTACCTTCCTTTGTGTTCAGCTTACCTAAACGTTTAATTATATGCAAAATGTGTAGGTATGCTAACAATATGGTGTTTAAACAACCTTGAGGTTACAAAAATATGGATTGAGGTAACACAGACATAATATCTTTAGTTTCTATTTATAATGTTCAAATTAATATGCGATAGTAACATACACTGTGAACCCTTGGAGATAAAAATATATCAGAGACCGACTTCAATTAAGTTTAGGTACCTAAATTACTTGTCCCTGTAGCTCGGGACCAGAATACAGTCAAGGTATCTCCTACTCCTCTTAAAGGACGACTAAAGAGGGGAATGGGAATAGGGAATGTGCGCGTCTCCGGTGGCAGCTCGAACCGTCCAGCCGGCATCTTGGAATGGACGACGATGTGTGTAGCCGAACACAGTTGTAAACACACGAACGAGTATCCTCCAGCAGCATCACAGAAAGGCTACCGAAAGGGTTCTAGCGGGTAAAAATGCCACATAACTCGGGTGTTTCCTCCAAGGCACCGTTTTACTTTGTCAAAAAATTCACAAACAAATTACAGTCAATGAGACTTCTTATTTGCGATGGTTTTATGATACTGTTTTTATTATAATTAGTCGGGTACTAAGCAGAATGTTTGCTCATCGGTAGAGGATTACTCATTACTCAATGGATAAGCATTGCACATGATGTGCGAGCATTTAAGTAAAAAATCTGTCTTCTAACCTTTATGTAAGTTATCTACATTCCTGACAACGACTGCGTCGTAAATATCACTCAAATTCAAATTCAAATTCAAATTGTTTTATTCATCATAAGGTACATACATACACTCAATGAAGGTCATGGTTT
>DWEM01004028.1:0-10092 GCA_018245935.1 Agara belti belti | reverse complement strand
AAAAAAAACCCCCAGCACTCTTTTAAATAACGAAGGTATTAGTGAAACTAGCCATGTTGCAGTATGGCTTTAGTTTGATAAAGAACACACGTGACAGCTATCGTGTGTGTCGAAATCAACCCGTCAAGTTCAAATTGTTTTAATGTTATAACATCATACAGTTACAGTTTCATTAATTAGCTATGACCATACGCATCGGGGGAAGAAAGCATAATTTCTATACAATTATTCACAATAAAATTGTTAATTGAACTTTAAATCAAAACATTATCATAATCTACCACCCGTTACACTTTGGACTAGAGTCTCCTCTCAAGGTTAAGGCCATTCCACACTAGCCCAGTCCTGTTTGTCAGACTACACACGTTTTCAAAAGAGCATTATTCATTATTATTCTAGAGAGCACCCTCCACCGTGCAGGCTAGCCCGCGAAGTTCTCTCATACCGTTACAGCGAGAGAATCTTGACATGACAACGCACAAACCTTCACAAAACCAGAGTGTAGATAAAGGGTTCGAACCGGGAACTTTCGTACTGAGTGTTACTGGTATTAGGCGTAAAATAAAGCATAAATGTAAGAACTTTCTAACGTTTTTACAAATTGAGTGCCACTTACACGGACTTGCTGCTCTATTCTCACCCTTTTAGGGGCTTAGCGTGATGTTACCATCACGACATACTCTAGAACGTGCAGATCTTGAGGCAACATTCGAGGCCACTTGAGGGCTAAAAACTGACCCATTTAAACAAAGTGGGCATGTTAAAGAAATCGGGTACCTCTGTCACCCGACACGCGGCAAGTGAGCGTGAAGCGTGAAATCGTCTGGCTATAGTTACCGCCATTGTTTGCGGGTAAACAGCAGAACCCCAGCTTAGTCTCGCCACCAGTCCTACATGCACCACCCGATCTATCCGAGACTTATTGCAACCCACAAAAGCCTATCGAGCACGCCTTGCGCCTGCATTCGACCGGACTCTGTCTCGTGATTAGAAACCTTGCCAAATAAAAGAAACATTTGTAACTGAAGGATATAAATATGTTCAACCTGTGTCTGGATGTCATAAAATATCTTTATAATTATAGGGTTACATATTCGTCGCTTATAAACTTGGAAACAAAACCGCTCAACGCACCACCGCGCACACGTCTCTCATTACTAAGTATTGCGTGTCTTGCGACCCCCGAGTAATGTTATATTTGACTACTTTCATTGTGAGCGGGGTCGATTACTGTCCTTAATCCTAATCTTGCATCGATATACAATATTATGTCCTTACCAAAACACATAGAATTCGCAAGAAATTGTAGCTGTCGAACGACGTTTATTATTGCGTTTTAACTCAAATTGCACTCGTTTTGTTTACAATATTCTGAACCATTTTAGTGGAAGGCCGCCGATAAACGTCGTAGTAAAGTAACGACTCCCTCATTTCCTCGTAGTGGTTTGCGGTGAGCCGCCGCCGTCGCCGCCGCTGACGCCGCGAGGAACAGCGGCCGTCGCGAGAATCGCTGTTAACAATAAAAACCTTACTCATTACTACAGCAAGTCCTTATATATTTTTATTACATTCACGTGACAGCCTTTCTTATATACGTATGCCCTCTGTCACTTCACTCGAATGTACCCTTAACGTCCGCATCTCCTAGCGTATGTTTACCCTGTTGAAATGAAGACCGCAGCTGCCTCAATGATATTTTATGTCGTAGCATAATGAGTTACAATACCTATTATTATCGACGATTATCGATTTTACTAAAATTTATTGCACTGACACCAAAATCATCTGGAGACTATTCTTGTAGTATTTGTGACAACTTTTGGAAAGTTAATATTACATAGGTTTGAATCTATGATTAACACGAGCTTCACAAAAACATAACAAGCATTAATGTCCATAACAGGAATGTCTTATCATCCTATCATTACGTGGCACATAGGACCTTTTGCCGCAGAGGACCTAACGGTACTCGTAATTCCTATGGGTGAAAGAAAGCCTAAGGCATTCCAGGCTGAGCCGCGAGACCCCATGACGCACCGTAATCATTAAATACTTAGTACGAAGAAATCGCTGTAAATAATCATATATAGAGAAAATGACATAACTACAAGCAAACGTCATTAGTAACCCGCTGTGTTAAATCCCATAATAATACGCCGGAGACTTCCCCCAGGTGTCAGCGGGAGTTCGGTCCTGACGCCGGTGAAAGAAGACCGCATTACATAAAACGTGTAACTTAACAAAGCTTACACGCTCAAATAAAATTGAAAAATAAACAGTCAGTAACAATAAATATTTTTAAATTATAATAATCTTACTTAATTAATGATTAAGTACACCGGAAAAAATGTATCAGTGGAACTTGCGTACGATATTTTTAACATAGGTTCTGCTTATTATTATTGAGATCTTTTCAGTCTGATAAGTCAATGAAAAGAGCGTGTAGGGAACCAATTCAGTGTGTTATCATATCGTTTGAGAAATATTAACTTTTTTCCTGAACGATGCAACGCGATCAAACGAGGTGCGACCCCAACACAAAGTTGGAAGTAATACACGCAGTTGTAGAGATTTACTTCTGATTTAAGTTTACTGCGTCACAAGATTGTTGAGAAACAGTCGACAGATGCAATCGCATTCTGAAATCAAGTAATTGCGTTGAATTATGCCTTTGTTTACAGAAGAGTTAGAAAGTCCTGGCCAACGAAGTCAGATAAAAATGGATTTAGTACGTGCTCTTGCTGAAAAACGAGCATTTATATGCCATACTTTGCTGTGATATATAAATGGCAACCGAGGATACTGTCAAAACATGCAAACAAACTAGCATGCATATTTGCCATAAGGATGGGTAATGTCTAGAGCCTTCCGCCGGCTATAGACTAACAGACAGCTTTCGTTTCTTCGACTCTCATAAAGTTAATTTGAAGGTGCAGGTTCCCTTAGCCTGGGCTTTTTGTAGGACGTCTCCAAATTGATTGAAGTATTTCTATCTCGGTCTTCTTCCCACGCTATAAATCACACTTCTTTTATAAATATGTCTTGGAAGCAACCATTTGAGCATGTTTGATAATCTCAGTCCCTGCATCTTCCACATCACATCTTTCACTAGCCACATTAAAGAAGCCAAGGAATATAAAAGAACGTACAAAGATATATTATTAAGCCAGCTTATAGTGTTAGAAAATCATATCAGTGTTTGCTTCCAGTTAGAGTATGCTTTCACTTCGTCTCTTAAATTATTTCGTTTCAAATTCTATTTGGATATGAAGGTTGTACGGATGCGATCAGGACATTCACCTGCTGACCTAGTCGACATCTGCGACGAAAAAAGCAAAAACAAGTCAGAAATAACGTTCGTTCTGCATGTACCTACATATTTCCAGTTCTGTCAAATTACTGTACGCAATAATTAATTCCATAAATAAAATAAAATATCAGGTAGCTGCCGCCTGCGCCGGTTTCTCACAACACGATAAGGTCTTACGCACCATCCGTACGGTTTGTCGGTTCCGGTCCCACATTGCCGAGTGTGAAACAAATACATACTTAGACGGTGTAACGCTAAATGTGTGCCGTATCGCGGACAAAAATACATACAACGCTATTAAAAATCTTTCGGAAAACGATGTAACTAATATTAACAACTAATGGTGACTGAACTAACTTACACTAATAGATTCGAGGTCGGTCGGAAAATGATTCTTATTTCAAAAGTGATGGATTTTCAAATAAAATCACATCCCCTGTTAAACTCCCTGGACGCCTTCTGTAGTGGGTGCCTACCTCATATAAGGAATCTACTGACCAAATTTCATATTTGTAGCTTCAGTTATTTACACTGTACGATGACGATTCCGTCAGTTCTGACTTGTGTTATGTATGAGGCGTGAATAACTGATAAGTAGATGAACAATTTGTCATTTGTGATTAAATGTATCATATTCAATTTTAAATGATGTTAAAAAGTATAAAATAGAGTTTAAGTATATAAGGTAACCGTAGATATAAAAGCTACCTGAAAAGTGTACATTTCCAATTTGTCAACGTATTCACGCTTCGTATCATATATGGATTAGTAGTATTAATAACAGTAATTCAACGCTCTGCTAAATTTCAAACTAAACTGCAGTACCCTACACATACTACATCGTAAATTTCCTTTCGTATTGTCAAAATTTGACGGACGTAATGCGTAAGCTACTTAATACGGAATCCCATGATAATGTATGAACAAAAGCACATTTAAGACTAGTTTTATTTTAATGAATGAACAGCTATTATTTTTATAAGCTTACGTGCAGGTTGTTAGCTCACAGTAACATAATTTACTAGATTGTACTGTAAATTAGTAGTGTATTGTACTGTAATTTTGCTATCCGTGCGATGTATACCATTGTTTGTATACTACCAATTTCACTTAATCATCAACGAGATAATTTATATGTTAACTAACATAATTATATATAACAACTTCAACCTAAAGCTATTAAAATTATTTTTAAGGTTCAATGACCTCTTAGACTCCATAGGCTATGGGTTTCTCGGCTCGTTGGTAATCCTGATTGCCGAGTCAGGACTGTGGGTTGGATGCCACTCAAGACGAATATTTATGTGATAAACACTGTCTGTATCTAGGGTATTATTTAGATAAATATGCATCTAAAACCGTATGTAGTGTCCCAAAATATTATTATCTCTGCGATTCAAAGTGGAGTGTTTCTAAATAAATAGTTTTTTGCCAATTTTAGTGGAAACTCATTATACATGTTAATGTCTCAATCTAAGCATAAGATGGAGACAAGCATGTCAAACTACCTACTTATGTATAGTTATAGTCGTATATAAACGGTAAGTTTATGCAAATCTATGAAAATATTCACCCATCAACATCTTTCGATTAGCTCAGATCTAGCGGTTAGCGACCCTGACTGCTGAACGGTTTTGGGTTCTATCCCGTCAATGACACATAAAGTTTTATGAGCATGTGCTTATGCTGTATCTGGATGAAAAAAAACACTATGTAATGTATGTTTATCAGATGTCCAGTTACCTTAACACAGGCATTTCATAGCCTAATTTGCAATCAGATAGCCATGTGTCAATAGTCCCAATTATTATTATAATTACAATGATGCAAATGTAATGAATGATCTGATGACTTGATATTACATACCGGCATCACAGCAGTTTGCATTCAACACAGACTACATAATATAACACGTTTATTCTAACGTGATACATGTTGAATGTACAGATGTAGAGGTACAGTCGCGGACAAAACGGCATGAATACGTTAACGGGCCGCCGCGGCCCGCTGCCATAAACACGCTTGTAAATATTCCTTAAATAACTGACGGCGGCGATGGAAATTTTAACGAACGATGTTTTTTTAAGACATAGACCCGTTTTCATTAGCTCGCGAAAGTAATAAAGTTTATACGGTGTGATTTTGGTTTTTCATGTCGTAATCAAGATAAATATTTAACAAATAATACGTTGGACCACGTTACGCGCGGTCATTTGATCCTAAAAGCTGCCGACCGAGCGCTTTTAAAGGAGCTTTTACATTACTAAATATACCTGTGTAGACTCTGAGCAAATACCCGGGTTCATCACACAAATATATGTCTTGTGTGGCGATTGAATCCCCGGGTACCGGAGGCAGTAAATCGTAAGAGGTTTTCTTAAATCTACGCTGGGCTTGCATTTGATGACGAGCTCATCTAATGCTAAGTTAGATGCGTTTTGGATGTAGTACGCTCGTGTAGAACGGGCCTATCCACCTTGTTTAAGGTTCAATAAAGCAAAGTTTTTATCTTGGTTTCTAGGTTATCACAAAACTCACCAAGATACCGAGGACCTAAAATCTAGGTACAAAAACATCTATCCCGCTCTGTCATCAGACCGCCTGAAACATCTTTACATCCTCTTCTTATTTTAAAAACATTTTTAATTCCGTAAAACCAATATATAATCGTATCTAGCGACACGACGCTCACAGTCATAAACGCGTATCTGATTCATAAATATCCGAGCAACCTAAAACCGCTATGCAATAAATAAATGAGTTTTAAAACCCCAATAAACTGAAGCCGATACATTAAAGAATATCGAAGTAAAAAAGGGAAAGTCTTCGTTAGTCGCAGACGTCGTAAATTACAACACGAAGTGACATACAAATAAACCTATCTATAAAACACGATATTTACATACAATAATGTTGCAGGGCAGTGATAGTTTAGTGGTTGCCGATTAATCATCTAGCTGGAGTTCGAATCCCGTAACTTTAAGTTATAAAGATATATTTTTACAGTAAATATCGCTCGCTATACATTGAAGTATGATAATAATATTGTAATAAGTATAGGCGCAATACTGGCCGAGAGGATAGTCATCGGTCTTCCAAAACGTCGTGTATTTATGAAGTGAGTTATGAATGTCGAAGAGGCAGGCATATCTGCCCTATAAAGACAGATATTTTGCACTAGCTTTCTGCCTACCCTGTTAAGACACTGTTGTGAAGATGCAATCATAATTATTGTTATTAAGTACATGTCAAATAATACCAGAAATATATCCATTTCAATAGAAGCTCTTTTTGATATCGAATTGTTGCGAATAAAGGTATGTTTCGTATGGATTCTTAAAGTACGTAGTAGTAATTAATAATTATATTAATTGGTCTCGGAAATGCATCTCATTTCAGTATGCCCCAACTGCCCCATTAACAACAGGTGCGCTATATAAAGTTAATTTTATGCATGTAATTAAACTGGCATGTGATCTACCAGACACTTTATCACTAACATAATTTGTCTATGGTATTCTAAATGATAATTACAAAATAGATATTCGACTTATAAGATTTTCATCAAATTAAGTTTGGAACGCCTAATCTTTTGACATAATATTGTACTTGCTCCGGTACAACGCCATCTATCGGTCGCTAGATAAAACTTTGTTGTACACACCGCTGACTCCGGAAATCAATGACTCGACAAAAATAGCGTAATTAACTAGAATTATCAGGTGGCGACTGAATTAAAATTAATTAATGTTTCGACGATTTCCTGTTTATACTTTTTATTGGATGATACAGCTAAAATTATTTGAGCCTGTTTAATTACACGTAGCCATTAAGGCTCAGTGCTGGAGCAGTTACTTTTACACGAATAGAACTGTCCAGTAATACAAAAGATTATGCTGCCACTTTCGGGCCTGACGCTTAAAGCCTCCACAAAAACAATAAGGGTACGAAATTTGTCAAAAAAATTGAGTCTTTTGTATTGTCCTCGTCACCGTATAGTATGAAAATGAAGTAAAATGTGATTTTGATAACTTATTAAAATCGACTTCGTCGAGTCGAAAAATGACTTTACATACATGCCGTAAAATGATGTCACCGTATCGCTGAGAATACAAATAAACCGCGCAAAAAATCATTAAAAGTGCCGAGTGTTTTCTTCAGACATTTGTCTTATGTTTTCAAAAACCTCGTCACTACCTCGTCACATATACCGAGCTCACTCAAATCTGATAGTCTGTATGCGGCTCACACGCGACCCCGCGTGCAGTACGTGGGAATGTCCGTCTGTAACGCACCGTTGTAATATTAAACTGTGTTCTCTATCGTAAAACATTTGTACTGTGAAAATTGTACATGTTTAACTGCAACATTGCCTGCGTGATTTTATTGACATTTCAAACGTAACTAAAAAGCTATGTATATTTTAGATACTAGACAAAAACTATGATGAATATATCGTTTGTTAAGTAATCTGTAAGAGGTAATCTCGGGTAGACTGATTCTAAAAATTCTTTTACTAGTAGCCAGGTAGATTATTTCTGGTTAACACATTTGATAAGTAACTAAAATAATTTCCAGATGATACGCGTTCAGTGCTCAGTACCTGCGTATTAATTTGTTGTTGTTGTTGTTACAGTTGAATGGACAGGGGACGATCTATCTATAATTCTTAATTGATAAATATAGAATTCCATGCGGTGAAATCCGTAAGGCTCTCTTTTTCATATAGAGAAAAAATTATATATTATATTACGCGATATTCTAATAGCGTATTAAACAGCGCCATCTTTGGAAGAATACATGAAACTTCACTTTTTTTTTTAATTATCCTACTAGTATGACGCACACCCGCGCAACCAGAGACAACAGAACAACATCGCTTTATAATAACTCGTAATAATTGTAGATCGATATCGCCGGCATGCCAGCAACCGTCCACGTATCGGAATGGAACCAAAAGCGATTGTAATCTGCCGAACTCACGGTGGCATTTGTACTTCGCTTCCGTTGGACAATCAGCAGTAGATTAAAGGGTTGCACCTGGTATTAATCAGTTATTGTGATGTAATAATGTACTTATAATGAGAGTATCAAATATTAACACAGGGAGTAGGTCATTTTTTTATTTGCAAATCGGTTTTCATTTCACTTTGAGCTCATATAATTGTCAGAGGTATATTGTAAAGTGACTATTAGTTCGATATATTTCTTTAATTATTGACCTGTTAGTCCAGTGGTTTGAGTACCTGACCTTTGAAACGCCGGTGGTGGATTCGATTCCCACAGAATTCAAATACATATGTGATGACTATAAATATTTGTTCTTTGTCCGGGTGTTTATTTATATAAGTATGTATTTGTACAATTAAATACATAGTTTATCAGCTGTCTATGCGCCATAGTACAGGCCGTGCCTAGTTTGAGCTCAGATGGCCGAGTGTGAGGTGTCCCGAGATATTATTATTATTATAGCCTTTTCGTTGGTTAAGGTGTAACGTAAATAGATATTTTTCTGGTAATTTTTAGTGTCGTACCACATACTATTCTAAATATAGCTGATGACCCTAACGATTCCTAAAATATCGATCTGAATCAGATAAAATCAAGTTACGTTGTCGACGATTGACGACCGATTTGATGCGACAGCCGGTCACTGCTTAATTAATGATAATTCCTGTTAATGCGGTTAATGTGCGTACGACATGTTTGTCAGGAGGCGGCAGGTGCTCGGCGGTCGCGGCGGACGGATATTCAAAACGAGTCACCGAGATTCATTTACTCCAATTGTTTTGATTTCTTTTGAATCCTTCAAACTTTAACTTAAAACAAATTCTAACTATGTAAAAATCAAATACAAAATCGCTTTATTTATTATTTAAGGGCGCTCATGCTCGGTTCAAAGACCTGTATTTTTTTTTAATTCGGGACAATTGCACACACGGCTATCCGATTTCAAATTAGGCAATCGAATGCCTGTGTTACGGTAACCGGACAGCTGATCCCATACTTTAAACACAATTTCGTATTGAAGGCCGTCGTTGGCTAAACACAACGCATTGCAAGACTCAGCGTCGTAAGTCAACTTCTATCGCCAATTATATTGATTTAGAAAGTTCATAAAATCGTTGCAGCTAAAAAACTTGGACTATTCTCATCGCACGTCGACCGCGGACGCTAGATGAATGAACGCTTCGTTTAAACGATGTCCGCAAGCCGTCAGTCCTTCATCCATCCATTACGCGCCGTGCTGCGATCATAAATCCAATAAACGGTTTTATTTATCACTCTATAGCCATTAACACTTCCCATGGCCCACTAGCAACGGGCACCGAAGAGGTATCGTTCCATATCGGCGCGCCTGTACATTCCTGTTACAGTATTAGTATACGATTCTTATTAATAATCTCCGGAGATAACTTGACAACGCGGTCAGTTGATATTAAATTACGTAGAGTCTGTGCCGGTAGTCAGACGGCTGACAAACTATATAATACGTAAATGTGTAAGGACATTCATACGTATATGTACAGATAACTTTACAGCCAAACATACAACAATGTTTTTCCTTTTCACAAACAAATGGGCCATTCAAAACGAATGGTTTTAGGGGTAACTTATTAAACCCCGTTAGACTAATTATTACGATAATTCTAAATCTATTATATAAGATACTAGCTGACCCAGCGAACTTCGTACCGCCTAACGAACAATGTTAAGGGTGGACAACCCTTATCACTAAGGGGTATGAAAAATAGATGTTGGCCGATTCTCAGACCTACTCA
>DWEM01004027.1:0-10093 GCA_018245935.1 Agara belti belti | reverse complement strand
AAAAGAGTGAAATAGGGATGAGAGACTGTATGAAAATACATCAGTTTGAAAGTTACACGGTATAGAAGTTATGAAATTATTAACCCGTTTATTGATTTTTGGAAACTCGATTTCTGCGCGAGCCGATCTAAAAGCTAATTTATTTATAACCAAACGGTGTTCAGTAAAGAGTATCCAAGTATTACCTGAGCGGTGTCGGTAGAAAAAAACCATTAATTTCCTTATGGATTGCGTGATAGTACAAAGCAAGCGACGCTCAATAATTTACATATTAATGGTGATTGTTATTGAATAGCCCCCGAAGTGTCATCTGCATACAAGTGTTCGAGTGCCGGGGGTTACCTGCGAAGGCTGCTCGGCCAGTTTCGCCGTAAAGCGTAATATGGATTGCTTTTTAATTTTACTATGAACTCTTAATTGCTTTTTCCATGCCGTATATAAAAACTTATTAAACTGTTGATTTAAAAATTTTGAATGTCTTAAAAATATAGTGTGATCATCGGTAGAATAAACTTATAGTGTTCGAACGTTGTCTAACATAAATTGTATATTTGTTTAGAAATGAATATTATATTGTGTAATAAATATTCTCGGTCTTTTAACAGGTTTAGATTGATTTGCATTTTGAAATCATCGCCATTTTAGTGTGTTGCGATTAATTGAAAATTATAATAATGACGTAATTACATTCAAATAGACCCAAATAGAGACATTTGGAATGAAAACAGGTTGGCGTATATCAGATTAATTAAAAATAAATAAATTAAGGTTTTTATAAATAACTACTTTTTTTTCGCGGCTTTGCTCGTGCGTATATCGAATTTCCAAAAACCAATAAATGCATTTTCTTTATTAACCAAGAGCATAAATCTAAAACATAAGGTGTTTAACTTCAACTCAACTAATATCCATACAATATTTCTGCCCCTATTTTACCCCCCCCCCCTCCCCCCCCCAGGGGAATTTGCAAAATTCCTTTCTTAGTGTTCACTTACGTTATATAAAGAATCTATGTTCAAAATTTCATTATTCTAGGTTTAGCGGTCTAGCTGTATTTTCATCTTGGGCCAGTCAGTCGGGCAGTCATATTCCTAAACCATACATGGATTGTCAATGGTCATAATATCGAAATTAGACTTACAAATATTCTTAAAGCTTAGATCGCCTCATCCACGTTATCCGCGTCATCAAAGAAAATGTACTTCCTATTTAGAAGTTTCGGGGTTTATAAATTAAATAACATCCATTTCCTGAGACTCCCGGCTTATGGCGCGAGGCGTGCGCCCCACCGCTCACTCGGCCGGCGTGCATAGCTTAAGCCTACATATTTAAACTCGTATCATTTACGGTCGGTCGTCGACAGAGACGAATTTTCAAGCCCGCGAACTTTTAAGATAATCGAACGAAGCCTTATGTTCGTTGTGCGGTTTAACGGGCATTTTCTAATACTAACCGATGTGAATTATTTAGAAACGCTTATGAACACGACAACAGTGGTGAGTTGTGAGATACTTAGATTTTTATGATATTCGGCTTGTTGTATTGTTTTGTTTGTTTCCAGTCGTTCGTTTTACTCGAAGTTCGTTTGAGAAATTTCAGTAACATGGCGCTGTTGTTTGAGAATTGGAACTTAATTTGTAAATGCCATCAATGCTATGTCTACTTTTACTTCGTTACTACGAACCGTAGTTTCTATTGAAGTACTAAAACCAGTATTTCTTGCGTAATTGAAATGCACTCTGTGTATGTATTTTAGATGTCTATCTTGCACTTTATGTAGGCCAATGGATACAGATAACTATTATTAAAATTAAACAGTTTTGAGACGTTTTTAATCCACTTTATCATGGTTTATTAATTTTCAAATATTTTTCTATAATTTAATTAATATTTATTTTAAACTGTCAAATTAGTTTTTAACGGTTAAAATCTATTTAGGTAATAGTGTCACTAAAAATAAATTCAATGTAAGCATTACATACTAGAATATAAAAAAATAATGGGCACAATTTGTTTATTTAACAATTTAGTACACAGAATATTTATTAAGTAATTTTACAATTTTAAATAAAGAAATAATTTGATAAATACCTAATCTTTAATAAAAATTTTGAATGTTAAATTGTTAAGCACTAAAATTTAAATTAAGAAAATATAGTATACAAAACATATTAATTAATATACTTTGTAATACTTTAATGATGAAAATTTAATTGTAAATAGGCATTTGTTGGATATTTTGTCTTATCTAAATGTAGAATCAATTTAATCATTATTAATTAATTATTATAACATACGAAACAAGTCTCATATATTCCTTATTTATAACACAGGATAATTTTATTATTTCTATCTTTATAAATGTGAACGCTAAAAATAAACGTCAATTAGATACGTAGATTTTCTTACTGCTGTATCTAATTGATCCATATATTACAAATGTTAATATCGTGTGTTACTACACACTGACAGATGACATTATCCATATATAAAACCATTCTTCCGCATGTTCGATAGAAATGCAACCCGGAACACCGGCCACTTCCCACTCGACTGGAGACCAATTTCATAACAAAATACTCGGTGTATAAACGACATTGACTCGTATAATAACACTATTTATAACTTTAAATGTAACTTATGTATCATTATAGGTGTTTGTTGCCGATAAATTTGTTAAATTCGCTCTAAAGTAATTACACTAGGTCGTTGTTGTAGATTGGGGCTGGTTTTATTGATATTCTAATGTCAGTTTGTGTCATATATTTTTTGAAAAAAGAACACGTACATTGGCGCCATTGCTATCCATTCGAATGAAAATTTGTATTTCTGATTAGGAAATGAGATAATTGAAGGTGCATAATTTTTATTTTTAAGTTATATGTATTTTCGATTATACATATGTATTAATGTAACTTGAGTACAAGAAAAAAACGCGGATTTTTAAAATTTACATGTAATTTTTCATCTTCATCGTGTAAATTACGTAAATTTATTCCGTATTTTATTTTTATTTTTGCTCATTAATTTTCATTATTGGTTCTAGTTTCCCTTAAAATATTTTTTTTAAATAATTATTTTAAAGTCTATCGTTATAATTGAAAACTCAACTCGATCTTGTGCTTGAAATATAGGGTTAGTGTATGCACTAGAAAAAAAGGTTCCCAACATAAATAAGTACGTTACCTAAAATTTTAATAGGTCAATGTGATAAAATTTAACAAAAATCCGCGATCCGTGTAAAACAATTTTAATTGTAGCGTGGGATACATCGCCTTGGCATTGAATTTTAATTAATTCCCACTTTAGTCTCGCTTTTAAAAGCGGTTGTGGTTAAATACTTTGGATAAATATATACAACCACTAGTTACGTTCCATATTCATTATCATCATAAATTTCATCACTTCTGTCCAACGACGTCTACGGCTGGATGGGTCTCTTTGAAATATTAAAGTAAAAAATGAAAACAAAAACATTTTTAAACGAATATTAAAATAAACAAAAGGCAATTTTAAATAAAGAACTAGTAATTGCAAGTTATTACAAGCAGACCTACTTCAATACAGAGCAACTCAAATGAACAAGAATTTTTTGTTGGATTTCATTTTGCATAATCGTTGAAGTATTCAAAAGCGATTTGCAAACCTCATCATAGACATCTTTCTCATTTTGCTGTTAGGGACGGGCTTGGTAATAGAAGGTAAAGAATTAAGGCAATAGTTTATCATTCTGACGATCGAGCAAATGCAAATTGACAGATTTCTCATGCTTTAGACGACGTAACATCACGCCTGTATTCCCCGAAGGGGTAGGCAGAGGATTGTAGTACACCCCCACATTTCACCAAAGAAGAAGACCACCATTTAGAAGACGTTTTGTAGAAATACCTATAGTACTTCAGTGCTCCGCTACTACCGTTTCTAACGCGAAAACAATGAAATATTCAGAGCAGTTAGCAAAAGTGCTTAAAGAAATTCTTGTCTCGGAAAGATTTTCTTGGTTCTTCTTAAATATAGAGTTTCCTATCAAGCGCTTGCTTTGTACACGCTTAATTTTCTGCAGTTTTCTCATTATAGTTTGTTTTGTTTTTTTCAATCAGAACTAGTTATTAAGACCGTGAAGACTCTGTGTATATTTTTAGATTTGCTGGAAAATTCCTATTTCCGTAGGACCGTTGTCGTATTAAACAATGGTCAGTGCAATGTACAATTGTAATGCAATCCTTGCTTAATTGCCGATGTCTATAGATTACACTTATAACTGCTAATCCGGTCGATCGTTCTTTTGAATTTCTTGACGTTAATTTAAAACTTCAACGGAAATTTAGTTACGCGAATGTTTCATTATTTTTCATAGGTCTATATGTATCATATGAAAATTCTTTATTAAGAAAACTTATTAAACTATACAATATTTAATATTTTTGATATGCTGAGATTAGAAAATAGAATTGTAACAACCTGTTTTTGTTCTATAGTAAAATAAAATCCATAATAATAGACGATAAAAAGAAAATGTAAATAAGTAATTGGAGGTCGTTGCCAGCGTCACGAATGCACATAAACAATAATTCACCATGGGTGGAGGCCTTTGACCTCCCAGGTCATATGCGGCAGGGGATACCGTGGATTGCTGACCGTAAGGCCTTCTTACTTTTTTACTCAAACCTTTCAAAGTCATGGTAAGAAATGCATTGTTGCACTTGTAAAACTGCTAATGAGCTATATTTAGTTGCGTTAGTAACTAAATATCACTCATTAGGTTTAACTTAGTAATTTGCTGTAATGCCACTAGTACTATTACTGTATTGATCTTTTAATTTTTTGGGATTAGTAATTTATTAAAACAGTATATATTTATAAATTGTCATATAGAATTTTTTTTTACGTTTTGTTTTTTACGATCCGTTTTACGCACCGCGCTTTTTCAGATTCCAGGAAAATGGCCAACACTTTCACTTCAGACGCCTTCTTATTCGCTGTTGTCGCATGCTTGCTATGCGTGAGCTGCGGTTACGCCAATCCAGCGATCGGTAAGTTATTAAAAAATCTATACAATTGAATACATGCGCATAGAAGAAGTCTTAGAATGAATTACAGTATCAACATAAAATTATCTTTATTGCGTCATCGTTATAAAGCAAAGTGCTAAATAAATCAAAAATTTCATGTCAAATCTACGGGCCCTGGTCTTTATTGATTAGAATTCCTTTAACTAAGATATTATAAAAAACAGCAAAAATGTTTTCTATTTCTATATACCGCTCGTTACTCATATTTCTGATTGCGGCCTCTGAACGCAGCCGAACGAGCATACTATGGTTTTGACCAGATTCCCCAGTCCCGGTATTCGTCAAAATAACAAAGTTAATTCAAGCACGTGTGTATCGACATGCCCCAAGAGGCTTAAGGATAAAATTGTCACGCAGAACGCTTACAGAACGACCGTTTTCATCATACTCACGCAGAAAACTGTGTCGACATAAGTGAGGCAGAACGCTTTTCTAATATCCGGTTGGGGATCGATCGGTTCCACTCAAAATGACTACGTCTGTTAATAATATGTAGGTATACACTGCCTTGTGGTTGTGATTGATTCTACATTATGCAGGAGCTCCGCCCAATCTGATATTTAAGTTTGAAGTCTACGAACATTCCGTGAAGTGTACGTAACTAACTAGAGCTGGTGTTGCGTAATTTTATAGCTGCCTTTTGTATGATATAACATAACATAGTACTTACCAGTATGTTATGATTTACTTTATATTCTGCCTATGTTTATATCATAATTATAATGTTCGTTTTGAATCAAAATTCAAACTGTTGTTAAAAAAGTCTAGTGAGCAATTTATCAGCAGGTGTATGCCCGTCACTTTATATGCTTTTTTCTAATTTATAGAAAGTAATTTGAATGTTAAATATAAAAAGCTAAATGAATTATTTGTTTTTCTTAAACTAAATGAATGCATAGATTTATACAATAAAATTAATGCCTACAAATAAAATTTAAAAAAAAATCTTTCGTAAAATATCCATATGTGTTTCGCTCTAGAAATCCTCTTCAACACGTTTCAAGTCGGGCGGGATTACTAAGATATCCCCAATTTTCTCACATGGTACTTTCCTACGAAACGTTGATTCAGTGTACTTGGAAATGCTGGCAGAAGACGCACGAAAGGCAATGACCTCATTCCGCGATTTAGCAGTACACTTTCGCCACGCATTGTTACGCAACGTCACCTTAGCCACTTACACTTGACCTCGTAACGCCGGATCGGTTAGTCCTTTTGTGTGTATCTGGTGTATGTATACATAATGTTCCTTTAAAAGAATAGCATTTTTATATTTTTAAAATTACAGAAATGTGTTAGTTTTGTTTATTGAAAAAGTTGGTAACTAAAATAACTCTACATTCCTACACTTTGACATAAGCATGTTTTTATTATTAAACGATTTTAAGTAACCCAAAGTTGCCGTTCTTATTTTACCTGTATGACTAATTTTTTAAATGATCCTTAAGATTTTTATTTGTTTGTACTGTCTCTGGTTGAATAAGCTTTCTTTACAGGGATTCATAGACTATAGACCACGTGGAATAATAATAGCTAAAATAATACCAATTTTGGAAAGTACCAAAGTAAAATATAAGGTTCCCGTATGGGAGAATGTGTTGCAGTGGATTCCGCTGCTCAATTACAGCACTTGCAGTAGTTTGATTTAAGGAGAAACTGCAGACATATTACGTACAAAGCGTTTTAACTTAATTCTCTGTCAATGTTTATTGTACCAATTGGATGTCTATGGTCTAAAATTTCTTTAAAAATGACCAAGCAGCTATAAAAATACAAAGCAATATGTTACATGTAATTAGTTTGATGACTTTCTTAATAAATACGGTTGATAGTAACTCTTCTTTGGTACGTGTTAGCACGCATCGTAGCCAAGAAGAATTCGCGATTATTCTGACACGTTCTCAAGTACGAAAATATTTCTATGATATTAATGCCCCTGTTTTTGTTACATTCGTTTTCAGCAACCGGCTACGATCCTCTGGAGATTTGCATAGAGAACTGTGCGCTTTGTAAGAAGATGCTCGGCGCCTGGTTCGAAGGACCTCTCTGCGCAGATAGCTGCATCAAGTTCAAGGGCAAACAGATACCGGAGTGCGAAGACTTCGGCTCCATCTCGCCGTTTCTCAACAAACTATGACTGATTTGAACGGATGGATGCAGGATTTCACCGCAGTATTCGTTTTACTAAAAACTGAAATATCACTCGCTGTAGCGGCGAAGGAAAACATCGAGAGGAAACCTGGCACACCTTAGAGATGTTACAAAATAGGTAATATTATCTGAGGAGTGTGAAATCTACCAATCCGCACTTGGCCAGCGCGGTAAACTATGGTCTAAAAACTCTGTCTCTATGAGAGGAGACCCGGTCTAGCAGTGGACCAATAAAATAATCGAAAAAATACCAGAGGTGTAGTTTTGATTTTCATACAGAACGAAATCTGTGTGATCGCTAGTTTATTCTGCGTGTTAAATTATGTTATGTATATCGGCTGTCTGGTCACCACTCATTTTTTAGATTGAGATTAGATGGCCGATGTGTGAATTGAAGATATCATTGTTAGCACTATTGCGGGAAAGCAGAAATGAACTAGTGTATTCGGACGAGTAAGCATTAAATATTAAGCTATCTTTTGTAAAACCGAGGCATATAAATAATTACGGACATATTACTGGTACTTTTGGAAATAGTAAAACAACGAAAATAAAAACTCCTCGCTTAATATAACATTAAAAAGTTCAGTCCTATATAAGAACCTTTTAAGATTGCTTGCGAGCGACATCCTTAAATAACGACATTATTTACGTATAGCGTTACATAAAACGCAAATTGTTTCACTATCGCTCCAATAGATGACGCGGTTGACAATTTAGGAATTGACGGTGTCTAAAGCCAAAGCATTTACTAATTTTAAGTACTAATAATGTTATATTTTTTTATGCAGGGATTGTACATATATCATGTTAATATAGATAAATAAAGGTTTAAATAAAAAAGCAATGTTTTGATTTTACACATTTTATTTTTTAATAATTTTAACAGTAACCTAATTTTACTTTATTACTAAAATACTATTTACTTATTAAATCTATTCACATTAGTTAAGTTGATAACTATCAAGCGGTAGGTATAAAAAGTATTTATTTTGTAAAGATAATAATGTATAAAAGGCTCCTAAGACAATACATAAAACTTCATAATCATATTATTGAATTACATTAATTTTGGTTATGTGACTTAACTTACATTCGTTTTCAAATACAACTCAAGTTTTGCTTATCATTAAAAAAAAGCCACTAAAAACTGATATTATTCATAAAAAAGTGAGAAAGTTAAAATATGAACTTGAAAAAGCCTTAAACTTTAAATCTATCAGCATTAAAGTAAATTTTCAAATTACTAAAAGCATCCACACACATCAAATACGATCTTGAAAGTAATGAAACAAATTAAATAGTATACAAAAATTCATTCGGAAACTCTAACATAATGATAGGTACATTCTCGTTCGCATACCCTACAGTACTACTGTAATGTCTGACGGTTAAATTATATTCTGTCAGACATTAACACTATCAGGATATTATAATCTGTCAGTATTTGTAGAAACAGCCTCAATTGACTGGCACTTCTATGGGCTGACTGTCAGGCTCTGCTATCGATGTGGACGAAGGCTCCGTTGAAGGCTCTGGGGAAAATAAATATTTGATGAGTTTAACATTCATAATTTTTTAATAGAAGATCCTTAATAAAAAATGGATAACAAATTTTATTTACATCTTATGCAATGGATGAATAACAGGTTAAACTAGACCTATTCCCATTAGGTTCAGACTGTGGTTAGGCTTGAAGAATAGAATCAATGATAAGAATGATAAAAGGATTTTACTTTGATGCTAAAACTAAATAGCCACAATAGTAACATTCGCTTATGCAAGCTCGATACCTTACGACTACCTTCTACCGATCCAAGACCTCAAGGCCTGCATTATATGAGAGCACGACCAGTTGTGACGTAACGTTTGCGGCATGCCTGATTATGATGTCATGCATGTATTCGCATTTGGACCCTTCCTGATCATATATAGATAATTACCTTCAGGAACACTGGGGCCGAGATCTTCAGGGGCTTGTGACGTGTCCATTGCTTCTGTAGCCGGTGCTGCTGGTTCCTCAGGGGGCAGCTGAAATAGACGAGTAATTATGTAGATCAAAACAAAGTAAAAATGAAAATGTTAAAATAATCAAAGTAGGATTTAAAACTAACCTTTGATTAATTGTAGGCAAACTAATATGTTATCTCAAGAGTTAAGTATCTTAACATAATTATTGACATGGATCATACTCTGCTTACAATACATTTCATACTTTGGTGCTAACCCTAATCAAAAATTACTTATTCATTTTTATCTATTTCTATAAAAAAGTTCTGCTTTGATATTCGTTTCCAGCACACCTTGAAAAGGAGACAGTTTGTAGACAAAAAAAAAATCTGTGCACTATAAGGGATGATAAAAGAGTTAAAATATACAACAATGTATAATTGCAACGCAGTATGTATATAATAAAAAATTAACAATTGCACAGTGCACAAGACAAACAAACTTTTCTTTGGCAATCAATGAAGGGTTCATTGACAGTTTAGTCGAAGACCAAATTTTTTCTAATGTCTCAATTTGCATTATAAAATGCCCTTACCTCTGGCGCTGGACGTGGTACGTTGGACACGCTGTGCCTTACACTGAACGGAGCACATCGCTCGTAGTAACTGATGACAAAGTCGGGGAAAGCTGCTCCGAGGTCATGACCCGGTACTACGTCCACCTCTGTACAACCCCTCCTAAAAAATAACAGATTCTTATAATAATAATAATATCTGGGTACAGTTCCACACACGGCTATCTGATTCCAAATTAGGCAATTTAATGCCTGCATTATGGTAACTGGACAGCTGATAAACATACATACACACATGCATACAATATAATACTTATATAGATATTTTTATTACATTCTGACAGAG
>DWEM01004026.1:0-10093 GCA_018245935.1 Agara belti belti | reverse complement strand
CAGACTCCTAGTCACGACGCCATCTTGCCTAATAATGTACGCACACAAAACAAGCTATGTACTGAATCTATTGAGCAGTTGTTTTTAACTACTGCAATGAGTTTTACTGCAATCATATTCAAGGTTTTTTTTATGTATGCTAGGAGAGTAGCTAACGAGCTGGCAGCAGTCACGAGTGACCGCTCCCGCCCATGGATATCTGCAACCGACCTCTGATAGGGCTCTAGGGATGGGACTGTTAGTGTGAATTCGGTTAATAGGTGTCAATAGGAATTAGTTGGTGAGTATTCGTTAGTAACAATACTGCGGGATTGGGACCTATGCATATTTGTACAAATAATGTATATTCCATTATTTAGAATGAAAGAAAAAATGTAGGAACAGAGTGTGAAAATTGCAGTTATCTGTGGCAAGACTTCAGACGGTTTAGCTTGTATTTATTAGCTTCGACCTCGAACTTTGGGGCTGTAATTCAATTCTATCTAAAATCATTCATGTCTGCCTATTTATTACACGCTTTAAACTGGAACACCATGCAAGTACAGTTGCTTAGCTCTGGCTTCTACCGAATACAACAGGTTCATTTGTGAACTTTATGCAGCCAATGAAAATATGTTAACAATTTAAAATAACAGTATACAGACATTAGGTATCTACCTACTTTCCTTATATTTCTTGACCTTTATACCGAACCTAAATTTATACAAATTAGTTTGCAAGGTTTCGCTGGAAATCGTTGAAGCTAAATATAACCTTCGAATTTACATGTAAATGGGAATAAAAATATATATTTTGTTACTTTTATTATACTGTATAGTTTATGTGCGCTGAATACCAGCACTGAAACAGGTCGATTGTATTACAAACAGCGGTTTACGTTGTTGAAAGTGTTTTTTCCACAAAAGGCAGGTACACGAGATAAAATATGACAGTCGAATGTGTGACGCGAAGACCAGAAACTGGAAAAACATTGTCAAATTTGTACGCGACAGTACGCAGTACGCGACACGTGCTCTCAGTCGCAATGTGCAGTATTTCCGTATGAAAAGTGATAAAATTCACAACACGCCAACGAAACCTATGGCGATGTGAACTATGCACGCGGTTATACAATGCGTGCAATCGTGAAATATCCAACACACGCGCGAGTGACCGGCGCATTATGGACAATCAGTCCAGGGCGTGTCCAGTGTTTGCTTAACTGGTGCGAGAGCGGAATGTGGATTGACTCGTTCGGTACTTATATCGCGACAGACTAGCTTTTGGACACCTACTATTAATAACATTTTTTTTTAAATTATGAAGTTGTTATATGCAACACAAGTCGTGACGTCAAATAATCGGTATCGCATATAACAGCTACGGTCAAAGTATTCGTTTTGTTCAACTACATATTTCCCGTAGGCATTAGTCATAAATTGGAATCATACCGTTCAAAGCTTTCCAATGTACGTTTCAATGACAGCTATTGTTAAATGAATCATTATTTTTAAGGTTTTACTTTTTAACAAGGGCCGGCGATTGAAAGTTTTAAATGCTTTTCTCACGATATCTATATCTAGATCTATACTTCTATACTAATATTATAAAGAGGAAAGATTTGTGTGTGTGTGTGTGTGTGTGTGTAAGGAATAGGCTCAAACACTACTGAACCGATTTCAAAAATTCTTTCACCACTTGAATGCTACATGATCACTGATCAATATAGGGTATATTAATTACAAGCTTTTGCCCGCGTCTTCGTCCACGTGGAGCTGTTTGTATCTGTATTATTTGCAATAACAGTATCCTAGGAAATTAAAATGGTGCCCAAAGCTAATATTCCATGCGAACGAAGTCGCAGGCAAAAGCTAGTTGTCGGATAAACCGCTTTTTATTTCATCAATAGTTTCATGAATGTTTAATCATTTCGCGACAAGCGATTAAAGATAAGAAATAAAGACGTAGGTTGTAATTTCAACCGACCATAATAAAAGTGCACGGGTACAAGCAATACTTCTTTTACAAATTCTTGTCATTTGCGACTTACAAATGACGCAATGTATAACGTTTTCACGATATCACAATTTCGATTAAATGCATTGATACGAGTATATTCGTAGGTGCGAATTGTCGACCAGTTTTCAAATGGCATCGTTCCTTCGCAGGCTACTTAGTCGATCCTGTATGTTACTGTTACGTAACAACTTCTTGGAAGCCTTTAGTCGTCTACAAAAATTCCAACGCACGCTTACGCTCGCGGGAACCTAACATTATAAAGGGTTCCGTCGTTTTAAATTTTTAATACGCCTATATTTACTCAACTTTACCGTTTCTGAGAGGCTTACGAAGAGATTAATTGGGAACACTGTGTATCCTCCGTTGCGTGCTGATTGAAAAAGTTTAAATCTCCCGTTATGATCAATTTTTTTACAAAAACTTTTAGTTTTGATCTGTAGATATCAGTGTTTTAAATTAGTTTGTAACTAAAGACAACTGGTTTTAACTTACAGATTATTTAAAACACTCACTGGTTTAGTTAATTTAGTAAAAAGATTTATTGAATTAATTATTTATTTACCGTTACTAAAGTGAACTGAAATTGTCATATTCATGACTATTCATGACATATTTTATTATAGTAGGTATTTTTGCAATTCCTAAATTATCGTAAACAATAAAGTATAATTGTGCTTATTTGCGGCTCATTTTTCTCTTCTGCGATTTGTAATTACAGATTTCGATACTGTTCATAACAAAATAACAACAACTTAAGCCTAAAAAACACTCGGCATATACACATGTATTTCGAAACTCATGAGTCACTTCCAAATGTTTTTTTCCTTATTAAGTTTGTCACATTCACGAAGTTCTGAGAAAAACTGCTTTTTAAATTAAAAGACCTAAACAGAATGAATAATGAATTGTAAATCTAAATAGAACGTTACTTGTTGTGTTTAAATTATCAATTATCTGTCTGTACCTGTCTCGACTGGCGGGTTGGCCTAATCGTTTGAAACCCTGACAGCTACACCGAAGGTTCTGGGTTCGAGTCCCCGCAGCACATTGTGTGATGAGCAGCTTGTTTAGTCTCTGGCTGCATATACATCCACATAAGTAATTACAATATAGTATGTAATATATGTATGTTTATCAGCTGTCCGGTTACCATAACAGACGTTTAATGAAATCAAAATGGCCTATTTTCGAATCAGATAGCAGCGTGCAAAATTATATCGCTTATTGTTACTATTAATATCTGGTATACTTGTGCTCATTACACAAATATCTGTTGTCAATGGAAATTGTATTAATTTCTTTAGCTCTATGTCAGCGGCTTTAACCACTTCACCAACAGGAGAATGGAAAGTGGCAATGATGCACGAACGCAGAACAAGTGAATTCTTACGTCAACTGTAATTGACGCCACACATGCACGCCCCACGCCCGGTAACCGCGAAACAAACGGTATCCGTACAGACATAATGAGATAACAATTCCGTTTCTGTAATGACAATTTAATTAGTGCACTGTTCCTGTACAAGATCGTATCGCAGATATAACAAATTGACAATTATAATTCCGTTTTTTCATTTTATTTCGAATGCGCGGGGAATATGTTTTGATTTATTTTTAATTTCGTAGTATTTGTCTACTATTCGAAAAATAGTGCGGTCAAAAATCAAAACGATTTCTTGTTAGTTTTGTTCTAGAAAAGCTATGGGCGAAACTGTTTCTCTATATTTTTGAACGGACCTTTTAATCAAATTGATTGTCCATTAATTTTGCTCAAGAGGTTTCTTTGTTCTGTCTGTAAAATATTTTTTCATATAAATCAAATTAACCCCGATTTCACATATTAGTGTGGTTAGATGCGAATATTATTGAGCGTGAAACGTCTCAATAACATTTCATATGTTATAGATGATTAGTCCGGTTCTGAATTTATTAAATAAATCGTTATTAAAAAGATATTTCTGAAGTCCACTTGAAAGTCACATGTTGACAGCTAATCATCATTAATTCTATAAAACCAGCTAAGCCGGTGCGTTCGTGTAGTTGGAGATAAAATATCACGATTTAGAGCCTGATGCATTCATATGATAAAGTATCATTCGATTGAAATTCAAATTTCCATCACGTGCCACAGAGTTTACTGGTTGGTATTTCCCACAACTGACTGAACGTCGTGTACCAAAAGTACAATACCCCGCCACCACAATAAGTTGCGAGCGTTTCTCAACTTTGCATCCATTATGCATGCAACTAGTTGGTCTTTTTCTAAATGGCATGAAAGTTAGCATGCAAATCGTATTTAAAAAGTATTTACGATATTTTCCTATTCATTGCGAAAAGTTTCCTACTGACTATTGAGTTTAATTTCAAAATCCGTATAATCATGTCACAAATACGTCTAATGAAATATGTTACTTAAATGTATTGTTTTACGCATTTAGTAAATATAATTATCTTTACAGCATAAGGTTAAGATTAGCTGTGCCATGCTGTTTACGTTAAGTGGTGATTATTTACGGAATCTATAGGAGTGAATCACAATATGAATATTGATATGTCGTGTAAAACAAAAGCACAAACATGCGAACTGTACACGTATCTTGGCTATTCAATAAAATATGCACCGGTTAGAAACACAAGTTTAATAGAAATCGCACGTCTATTGACAGTTTAAACGTAACGATATTTATAAATGTAATGTTTCATGTCCGATATTGGAATGGCTTCGAACATTCAGATATTGTGAAGTGACTTTTGCGTAAAAATTCGAAAGCAAACAAAACACTTTCGAAAATGATTACGCGAGTGCTTAATTGAAAATACCGAGCGGATGTATTATCAGGTATTGAGTTATTGGCCCGCCGTACGTTCGGTAATAGACGCGCTAACACTGCTAATAACAGTCGACGACAAAGCGTATAAACGTATGCTAATAAGTGTTATAAACTGCCCACGGCGTACGAGGCGGTGCGTTGTAGATGTCTGAATGTACTGTGGGCTTTATACAGGAGCTCATCAGATAGTCGACGGGCGTCGCCGGGGGTCAGCGACCGTGTTCGGCGATGGTTCACTTCGCGGTGTTGCCAACTCTCCAAATTTAAACGCAATTTTTGTTGCATCGACTCTTAACTTTCTCTAACTGTTGGTACGCCACTGCACAATCCACAAAATGTTTCAATATATTAATTAATTTTAGTTATTGCCTGGAACGTCATGCTGCTATGAATATATAATCAAATTCAGTTTACTTTCAGTTTATCATAGTTGCTCGTTCCGCAATCAACATTTGCGAATACTAATTTTTTAAACATTTTATTTTCACTTTTTTTCTAAATCGCGAATGTGTTTTAAATTCCGTACTTTTTTAGTATCCAAAAGTTAGCGACAGAAAAGTATATTAACTATAATCCGACTGAAACTGATTTGTTCACAGATATGTACTTATTATTCGATTAACTTCTCCATACTTCATTAATTATTTCGCTTCGAATGTTTTGGTACGCAACCCACGTTAAATAGTCGGAAAATGAATATTTATACTCGCGCGTATTTCCATGCATAATGTTCGCTAATATCTATAATTAGAAAGATTTCTTCATGGACGACCTTTAAGGAAGTTACGTCATGGACAAACAATTTGTTTTGTCGATTTACTAAGACAACCAAACGCACCTAATGTAAATAAATTAGAGATTGCATTTAAGCGTTTATCTCTTAAGTTATAACACTGCAATTCATATAAGATTCAAAAAAGTGTTATACTCTAACAAAGAAGTCAGATCATAATGAAATAACGAAACAATTAACAATCGACAATTAGTCACTAAGTATAAGTCTCGCTTTGTGTATGGCAACACCTAGCTACTAATTCGTTTATCCGTCCGTTTATTTACACTCGCGGCCAAGGTGAGGGCCGCGAGCTACTCGCAGAGATGCGCAAATCGGATGGTAATGACCCTAATGTTTTGTTACAACCACATCGACTTTTACGTTCCATGGGCGTGTAATTATTAATTTTCACGTACACTCTCGTAAATGCTTGTACAATTTGTATAGCGATGTGAACAAATTAAAATTGTTTAATAGCGATAGGCGTTTTGGATAATTGTGAGCAATATGGTCGAATGTGTTCGGCGTTGATAGCACTCGTTGTAGGTACGACATATGAAGCATCTGTTGTAGTGCTTGACTTTCAAACGTAATATCATCAGGCCAAATGGATTATGTGATGATTAATTTGATGCGCAATTTTGTATATTTGCAAGAAAAATATATTAGTTTTATACGGTAAACTATACGGAAAACTTTTGATTTGACATCTATGTATTGTCGTACAGAAATCTTCTGCCATGTGCAGTGCAGACTGGTCATTGACCCCAAGTAGGAGTCCAGTTCTGATGTCCAACAAGATAGTAGTCCATCGGACAGCAGAATCATTGAGTCTCGTTTATTTTTTCATAGCATTGGAACATACATGTATGCGATAGGCATATTGCTTCGACCCCAGCTAAGACGATGTCTAAAAATGCGATTCACATAGTCAATGACCTCAAGTGCGCGCTATAGGCGCCTCAAATTCTTAATACCTTATATAAACGTGTTAAATTACAAATTCAATATTTACCTTGAATGGTTAATGCTAATTTTTTAAAGTTGAAAAAGATTTTTATTTTAACTTTTACCATAGTATATTTTCAATATGTACGTCTACTTATTACGACAATAGTTTAGATGTTCTGATTAAATGATAAGTCACAAGTAACAAATAGTAAATGCGAAACTAGACGGACGAAGTTACGAATGACAAATAGTAAATGCGAAACTGGACGAACAAAGTTAAGAGTAACAAATTGTAAATGCGAAAATGGACGAACGAAGTTAAGAGTAACAAATAGTAAATGCAAAACTAGTCAAACGACGTCGTGGGTACCAGGTGCGAAACAAAATTAAATGCGAAAACATTGCATTCATCAACAATATCACAGTAGTTAAATTTTTTCCATATCGAATGTACTTCTAAATAAAATTGGATATTCATTTAATAATGTTGTGTAAATGTACTTAGTAACACGAAATTACACTCATAATAGGCATAGGCATATATATGCATAGAATCCGTGTACAAATTCAACTTACATATACAGAAGTATACATGGATTGTATACATTTTAAAATGTTTATTAAAAGTATTAACAAGGAACGTAACAGACAGTATTTTTCAATACATTTACGATACGACCCGTGTCTTTACGGTGGAACAATAAAAGACTGAAATTCAACAATTATTTTTTCAGATTTAACGACTTCTTGTCAATAAAATAAACGATAGGTACCTGAAAACTTATTCAAAACCCTAAATTTAGGAAGTGAGCGGTCCTATATCATTGTAATTCAAGTCGCTACGGTGCACTGAGATAAATAAAACATTCACGAGCTATCGCTAATGAATATTTAATGTGTGCTCCACTACCCAAATTAAAAGAGTCGGTTTAAATTCGAATGAGTCGCCGCTTATAACGTTCCAAAATTACTTATCGTTGCTGATACATTCATAAATATCTTATCATTCTGTACTAATAACGAAAACCTTATTTTGTTAAGTATTCAAATAAATATTAAAAAAAAAAACATTTACCATAATTATTGACACACCTATTAGAGTTCGAGTAAATTTAAAATTTCTTAACTGGTCACTCACATTGAAGTTATTAAAAAAAATCAATATGGCGTTATCTGGATTAGGAGTACGTTGTATTTTCTGTATTGCAATTTGTTATTTTGTATGACGAAGGATTTATTTGATGGAAAATAATTTCGGTATACAATTATAATGGAAAATCTACTGCTACTCGTATCTACTACGACTGGGTATTAAAAGTAATTTTAACTTACATACACTGCTGTATCTTATTTTCATTGAAACTGTTTGCACTGAAATCGATACAAAAAATAAGTTATTTCATCGTTTGCTATCGTCATTTAGCACACCAGCTAAAGATTATGCATGAATTATTTTGTCACCGATTTTAATCAAATTTGTATAATCATCCATAGGTCATTGAACTTTCACTCACATCAGTATCTCCAATAGAGTGAGTGGCACACAAAATAATGGAGTCCCAGCGGGAGGCCGGTGACAGCCGCCGCGTGAAGCAATTACCACTAACCTTGTTCTTATCCATATTATCGGGGAAAAGCTATTATTTATTGAGTTGCTAGATTAAAAATAAATTACGTGGGAAACCGATTTTAACAGCTTTCAGAGCGCAATAAGCGTAAAAATTGAACTAGTCTTAAATAACACTTCAAAATTATTTCTCATAATAATAGCCCATTGACAACAACAGTACCTATGAGATATAACAAGAGGGCTCTTAAAGTTAATGTTGATATAGTATACTTAATTGGCGTATTTTCTTAAGTAATATTAACTAGAACAGAAATCTTTGTCATTTACAACTGCCCACACAAAAGCAACAAAAATTTTGCACGTTTCTTTTAACATTATTGGTGTATTACTCATTTCCATGTGCTACAATCAAGGTGATCCACGAGCTCTAGTTCTGAGGATTAAAAGTTTCCTGAAAGAAATTAGCAATTGTTTCAATCTGATTCTGCAACTGTATTTTGTTTTGCCGAAAGAAAAACGTTATATGGGACAATTCCAAACACAGCCATCTGACTCCAAATGCGTCAAATAAATGCCATGTGTCAATTAAATGCCTGTCCTATGGCATACTTACTCGTAGTTCTTTGAATGGCTTTATTCTTTAGTATTTGATAGATACTTTTTTATTTCAGGACATGCAGGACGTCCTGGACGAGGACGAGGAGATGAGCGACTGGCTGATCGAGCGGGACTCCAAGTCGGGCGTGGTGCTTCACGATCGGCTGATGACGGACGCGGCGTTGGGCGCGGCGCCCATCAAGACGGAACACTCGTACAGCTTACACTCAGACGTCGAATCATCGCCACCATCACCACACCATACCAAAGTAGATGGTAAGTGCGCTGCGTTCTGGTTATGTGCAATCGTTAAATTTAATCGGAAGCCTTAAAGACGGATTAAAAACGTCCAACAAACGCATTCGTCTCCGACCCGTGTCTCCACCAACTGGAGCGATTGCAGTATGCTCTAGGTCTCCCGCATGCGCAGGGCCCAGGACCCGCGCCCCGATGTATATAGACACAAGATTGCAGCCAGTCACACGGTGCTTCCTTGTTAAAAATGCCCTGATTCCTTATTACGCACCTGGAATAAACCTGTGATAGAATGAGCATGACGAATCTAAGCTTCGCAATGAGGCCTAGAATTTCATATGAATAGTTAAAAAAAAAATAGGATAATAATTACTCATACTTTTGAATGCGCTCACCAAAGTAAACATTTGCAAGGGCACACGATTATTTGAAGATTTATATAGTACTATGTTAAATAAACACAATACATCGTCGGATAAACACTATAGATCACGTTTAGTGTCGATCAATCGATATGTAAGCAGTTTTATCGGGCGTACATCGCTGATGGAACAGCCGCGGACGTGGAGTGCGTGTTGTAATGAGAAACATTGGAATTTAATTCGCATCGGGGGATAACTGAAGCAGGAATTGTAATCACGTTCGACTTACCGCTACGAAATGCTCACACGCATTTGGATCATGCCGATATCGAAATACCTGATGCTAATGACTCATATGTATCTGAAAACAACTGTCGGTAACGTGTTTGCTTATGAACGTTTCACTTGTAAAGATTCTATATGTATATAATTGGTTTACGACAACGAGAACAAACTACGATCATTTAATGACATTATGTAATACTTTGGAAATCGTAGGTGGTGAATTTGGTATCAGTTCTTTTTTCGAATTTCGAGATGTCGCTAATGACATTTGCTATGGGAATCATTCGAAGCCTAGGGATGAACATAGCATATTTTTTATCCCGATATTCCCACGGGATCGAAATCTACGCGAGAATTACGCACAGTTGGTCTTCCATAAAAATCAGCTCTAGAAATCTCCAAATCTCCGGATCCCGAGTCTTGGGAATCCTCTAAAGTCAATCATCGATAGTAAAAATTGTATTTTCCC
>DWEM01004025.1:0-10094 GCA_018245935.1 Agara belti belti | reverse complement strand
GGACCTCCCGATCGGCAGTCGCGCTAGCAACCGCTCGACCAACGAGGCAGTCACTAATTGATTTAAAGATTAACATATTATATATATTTATATATAAGATATAACATAATTGATAAAAGAAAAGGCTGTCGAATGGTTTTGAAGCACAAGTCTCATATAGTTATAATCGTAGTAAATACGAGTAGTATATGTTTGTCTTTTGTGCTACTTTAATACATTGTAAGTATGTTGTCATTATTTACAGTCGCTGACAGTATAAGCAGGCTCATTTTAGTTTAATTGTGCTATCTCACGTGCTCGTTTTGAACGAACTCCCTTTTGTTTAATGAACTGCGAGCAACTTCTGCAGCTTCCACCGAAAACTTCCTTTGATATTATGTATCGTTTCCTTCCAACTTTTGCATACTTCGCCGTACGTTCCATGGAAATTGTAACCGTATTTTCTTCTCAGCAAAAGCGTATCTTTTATGTTACGTTATAGCATGATAATGAAGTGAGGATATTCAAGGTTGTTAAAAAAAATGGACTGCTTAGTTAATTTACGTTTAAAGATTACTATGAAGAAGAATCTAAGTGGTATACAATTACATTTATTTTGCATCCCACGGATATTTTTTCTAATAATAATAAACAATACTGAAATAGTAATATTAAGTATCAGACGTAATTAATCTCATTTTAAAAATAAAATCTCGTAAAAATCAAGCACACGTGAGTTACTAGACTATCCTTAGGTTTTATTATCATAATTCATTAGACTATATCAATATGGCGTAGGTACTTAAAATTAAAACCCGTCATTACGCAGGTAGCTTTTTATTAAAAGCTTCACAACATCACATGCTATTATATATAATTTAGCAAGAGTAGCAAAGCAGATTCAATATATTTAATAGCTCTCCCATAGAAAACTGAATAAAAGTAACGTGAAACTCCAATCGTACCAATAGAACTTATTCACATCGTAACTAATAGAGCAAATGTATAGATCGCATTTTTCATGCACCGTTGAATGCTATCGGCCAGTAAACCAGTAATGCATCTCCCTAACACAGCGCTTCCCAACATTTATTTGAAATATTATATTTGACAAAAGTTACCTTGCATACATTGACTCACGTGTTTCATGAGGTATCAATCAAATTTTACTAAGATTACATGAGAAATATAATTCTTTTGTAACGATCCTCTCGACTCGTATTGTCATATTTGTGTTCACAAATGATTTCACGTTATCATGTCACCCGTGTTCAAATTGGTCGAAGATTTTTAATACAATTAATTTTTACAATTTGCGTTGATTTGAACAAAATAAAACCATATTATTATTACAAGACATGTTTTGATAGGTTGAGTGTCGCTGTCATGTCGTATTCTGATATCATACGTACATTAACTTTAATGGATTGGCTATTTTGTGTTATTGCGCATTTCTATAAATTATTTTGTATACTTTATCTATCAGCTAAAATGATTCATGTTTCCACCGCAATACGTAATGTGTTGAAATTTGAAATATACATTTGAAATCTCATATGTTTGAAACCGACACAACAAAATTTTGTTGAAGCTTGTTCCTTTCCTGATTGAATAAGTGAAAAAAGTGTAAGTATTATGAAAATACCAATAAGTTTACTAAGGGCATCACCAATAGTGTGATTACAAAAATGATAATTTAAGGAAGAACATAATAAAATTGGACTAATATGCGATGAATACTGAAAACTAAGGCGACGATAGCTGAAATTTAAAAACAAAATAACTTTATTTGAAACTGAATAATGCGATCACAAAGAAAACGTTTTTTTCTGATCCGCGCAATGAATTTAATGTAAACAAAATACTCGACGAAGACAAACATTGAATCCACAAAACGAAATCGGTAATCCATCAAAGTGCTCAGCCATCACGGATAAATGCTAATTTGCAAATAGAAAAAGAATTGGAAACTAGATAAAACTTATCCGAACTTCTTGTTACGTGTAATTTGGCTTATAGTTGTCCTTTGTGTAATCATTCGGCGATATCTGTTCGAAATTTGTTTGGCAACTTTTTGTATTGCTGACAACTAGTTCGTTACTTTGTTTGCGATAAATGAACAGTTACATTGGATTTGATCCAATTAACGTTATCAATTGGAACTTCATTGTGACATTGGAAATATTTAGTTACAAACTATTCAGCATTCGAAATGAAAATTGAAGAAGTTTGGTTGAAGACAGCAAAATCCATGACATCGAATAGCGTAAGCACTAAGTCCAAAGGCCTCTCACCCTCGTCCTCGAGGTCGGTTCTTAGCATATCATGACAGATCTCAAGTAAAACTTTAATCCTATTGAGATTGGACTGGGAATTAATCCAATGATTAGTTTCGATACTTGCAAATTTAAACTGCCTTTTCGTTCAAAAATAGTAGCTACTCGTATGTATTATTTTAAAGGTTACTTACTCCCAGCTCAGACAGCGATAGATAATGTTTCACTGGGTTCAATAACATAAACACAGAAAGTAATTATGTTGGAAAAAAAGATAAACGTACATTATTTCTGAATTTACAAGAAACAGGCAATCGTTGATAAAACAATTTATTCCTATTATTATGCCTGTTGTACAATATTGTTATCGTCTCGAGGGAAATTATGTAAATAGATGCGAAACATACTAAATAGCTGTCTTCATATATTATTTTATCAATATCGTGTTACGCAGATGGCGCAGAATTTAATAAAATGTTTGCGGGTCGAGGAAATATGTTTATCCACAGAATGTTTTTGGGAATCCACATAGTTGGGTATTTGATCTGTAATAAGAGCCTCTGTCTATAAATTTCTAACATACCGATGAATGCGTTCTTGTTTAGTTTATTGTTCTTTATTTATGTTCTCACAATATCTGTACTTAGAACTTTAATATGCTTTATTTTGATACTATTGTCGTGAATATAATAATAATATTCCTAATTCATGTTGCAAAATCTAAAAGCAGTTCTGAGTACCAAGATTAATACAATGGAGGCCCTTATATCACATCGTTTTCATATTAAAACACGTTCTAACAA
Source organism: Agara belti belti (assembly GCA_018245935.1). Lineage (NCBI taxonomy): Eukaryota > Metazoa > Arthropoda > Insecta > Lepidoptera > Hesperiidae > Agara > Agara belti. Next base: position 7,036 of record DWEM01004025.1, on the reverse strand, counting down.
TAAATTCTTAGTGCGGGCCATTTAGCGGCAGCGAATCGCACTCTCCGTTGTAGGAGTATGCACGTTTTACAACCGCTGTGCATTATTGAACTTCTAACTCTCGTACTGAGTTTCCAATCTTTTTACAAAAAAGACTAGCAAACGGTTCCCGCTATATTGTGCTAGATCTGTAACACCTTAATATTTCATTGAGTATAGTATAGACAACATTTGACTTAATATTGGAATTAATACAAAGTATTTAACAAGGTTGAAAATGTTTCTTTTATACAGAGCGAGAGTCGTTGGAAATTATTTCGTAGTAACGTATATTTTTTATAGTCTCGCCGGATACTTGTAGGCTCGTTTTTCTTACATTCTAAATTTAAAACAATAAATTGTTTTAGTAACTTTCAATCGCGACCCCTCACGCAGGTCTTCGGAGCACGCTATGAATTTTTTACATTCCCTCACGCTTACAATTTCACAGGTTAATTATTTATTTACTAAACATAAAGGCCTTTTATAATTAAGGCACATATAAATGGAAATACGTAACTATGGCCGCTCAAGAAATTGAACTACTATGAATAATTTGAGCATAATTCAAACGTGATTTTCTGAAACATTCCAAGCTAAGTTTATTAGAATATTAGAAACGTTAACATACGTAAGATAATAGTAACATAAGCCTAGTGGTGTGAATTTCAGTCTCACACTCCGGTGGTCAAGGTTCAAATAGTGACACAAACCTATGAATTTTCAAAGTTTCGTGCATTTTAAAAATTAAAAATTTTGTTTTGCCTTAGTGTTTTGTTTGCGTTAAGTGGATGGCTTGATACTTACTGTTTTAAGTTGATCCAATATAGCCGAGTAGATGCAGAGCCGCTAGATCGGATGATAGGAAGGCTATTAATTTAGATGCATTAACACATTAAGTGCCGCTTGGTTTATCCCACCTGATATATACCGGGAATATGGCTCTTAAAAGAGATTAAAACTTTGCAATCGCAACTCCATTACCTGGTTCAGCGTTGGGTAGGCTAGCTTGGTTCAAAGCCAATCTAATATTTCAGAGTAAGCTTCCGTCTGGCTCGTATGCGTGGCGATAATCGCAAGCAGGAAGTTAGTAAAACTGCAAACATTGCAACTGCTGCATATTCCTAGATTCATGCGACTAATGCATCAGTCTTAAGAAGAAACTTTCAATTTAGAAATATGTGAAGGAATAAAAAAAATATTTATAATACAATTTTTTAATTTGTTACAACCCTTATTTTGTTACGAGTTAATTTCGCGTGATTATGTAATCGTGACCAATTTTCGAACATAATTTCGGTAACATTTCTAAGGTCACGCAACGTCATATACCATTAGATGTCCGTGAGCACTCAACTGTATTTTTATAAATTTTGTTTTGATAAAAACAATGTTGAGTTCCAATATCAAATTAAACTTGTTTATTATAAAAGGCGTTTGAGTGAAAGCGTGTGTTATTAATTGTAATGAACGTCTTAATTTTCTCCAATAAAATTATATTGTCACAAATATTTTTAAAATGTAGATGTAGCTTGTGTACCTTTACGTACGGCGAGCTACCATTAATTGCAGTCAGACATTCCATTCACCAGGTCGAAGCGGATTTCTTAGTCTGGATTTCTGAGCCTGAAATGATAGCCTTATACTTGCTCTCCACTGAACAAAAATTGACAACTTTTGTCACCAACACGTGTTGACAATACATAAATTGACAATTTTTGTTCCGTGGAGATCCGGCATAAGACTTTCAAACGTGAAGCGAATAAGCATGTACTACGCAAGCCTGCTACATCACTAGTCACATCATCGCTTTCCATCAAGGAAGAGTACGGGCAAAAGCTAGCTTATAACGAAAAATAAAAACAAACCTATATTCTCTATAACTTCTCGGCCAACATAAAGGTCAGCAGACCGAAACTCAATCGAAAGCTAACGTAAACTACAACTAAAGAAGGGAAAACATTTATTACGAAAATTGATAACCGGCAGTTCTGTGAAGTTACACAAAAGAACCAGCAAATCGCGGTACGCAATTTCCTAACAGTATTTACCTGAGGAATAACTTCATTCAACACTTTAGGCGCTTGTAGTACCTATTAACCACTAATAATGAATGTGTGGAGAATATTTTTATTTTATTTATCATAACATCTGGTACATAACATAACACTGTGATACTAAGTATGCACATTAATGTCTAAATGTCTAATTAAGTCAAGGAATCAAAAGCACTCAGTGCATATCTATTTGACAGAAAACATCATAAGAGTTTTCTGAACACAACGGAAAAGATTGATAGTTGACTGTTAGATACACGATAAAATTTGCCACTAACTCTCAATCATAAATTGTGAACATGCTGGCATTTGAGCACGTGTTTAAATTGACCGATGATAAGGATTGATTATGACGATAAATAACATTAGATACGATACCGACCTTTCCTACGTTTTATTCGTCGCCTGTACAACGCTTACCTAACGAAGGGCGGGACTGAACTTTGCCGGGAACTATTCGGCAACGGCGAAACGAAATCTCGTTAATGTTGCCTACGAGTTTCGTTGTGTGTTTCCTTTATTAAAATATTGTATGTTGTCTGCCTTCCACATTAAATTTCGTGTGCATTAGTGTACACATTTTAAACACTGATATGCGTGTAAACCTTAAAAGATGTATTGTGTTTTCGTTTAATCTCGACGGTACCATATTTACTTTGAAATTTATAGCGAAGTACACTCAGACGTCATTGTTATGTAGTCTATAAATGACGCATTTGCATGAGTTTACGGAGAAATGCTTAAGTAAAAATTTGAAATCAGCTCGTATTTAAGATCAAAATATCCGAAGCTTATTGACTAATGACAAGGAAAGTTCTATGTTTAAACACAGCTAGTGGATAATGGTTATAGGATTTGATATAAATAATCCTTGTTAGTCAGTGATTGACACTGGATTCACGTATTGTGCATCAGCAGGTATCTATCCATAAAAATCCCTTTTTCACAGTAACGGATAGGCGGAACTTTTCCAATCAGAAACGGGGAGGAATTTAAATATAAATTGAAGTTCCCAAGCGCGGGGTCCAACAAAAAGCGGTCAGTAATGAAAATCGACGTACGTACACGCTTGCTCCGGCCGCCGACTTTGTCCGTATTTCTGAGGGGGCAGAAATTATAATCAACGTAAAGGTATTCTGGCAATCTGTTCGTGATTTGTTATGAAACAAGATATTCTTTTCAAACTTCTGTATTTAAGACAAGGTATATTACTAAACACAATATGTGTATAGTCGTGGAAACTTATTTTCAATAGCATAAAAGGCCCTATAAGTGACAGGAAAAAGGCTCTGAATAGTGCTGTCAACAGGATATTTTCACAAATGCGCAGTCTTGTGAATTTTATTACGAATTGATCGGTAAAAAAAATAAAAATACAGACTCATATCCGATAAATATTGTTATACCTTACTACTAACAGCACTGCTAGATTAGTTACGATCGCTGTATGTAAAAAACGTCACGAATAATGGAGTAATGGCGATTTAGTGCTTTCATAGATTTTGCGGCGTGCAGCGGCTTAAAGTTGCTCAGTTTGATTTATATATTGTACAGATACATGTTACATCGTATTAAAATTTATCTTTTACGATATATGGCTTTAGCGTAAAAAGGTTTAAAATGTATACTAAATGAACATTTATGTTTTTGTAACGATTAACATTGTTATTTAGAATATAAAACGTATAACTGTTCATTAACTGCAAATATGTTATGTATGTAAGATAAACATATATTTTCCTTACTTTTTTTTGCACACTTGAAATACTAAAGGTCGTATGTGGGGTGAAAGTTTGACTAGCGTTTCAGACTAGTATCTATTTCTCTCTACTTCCTGCAGCAGTAGCCATGTGAAATACTCTTTGAAAAAAAAAATACAAAGACAATAATCCTAGTAACATTTTCTGGGTGGCTTAACGGTGCTGTATAAAATGGCCGCGCTGGAAGCGAGAATCATAAAAACTGTAGAACCAGGTCAACTGCATCTAAATGGGTACGAAATAAAATGCATTACTGCAAATCCATTTTACAGTCTACACGTAACATGTCAAGGGAGTTAACTGCAACTGTGATACGCTACTCCAGCAGAAATAGCATTGCCTACGATGCTTTGTAATAGAACGTGTTTTATCATGGCATAGCTATAGCTGTGTTATGAGGGTTCAAAGGTTTAAACACGTTGAAAGATTAAGTACCTTGCCCCCGAACTTCACACAGGAAATGTCAAAATTCTAAACACTTGCCCCACTTATCCCAGTCATTTAGGAATTATATAAATATATGGAAAATTGTACCAACTTATAAATGCTCTAAGTGCTTTTAAATAAAATGTGTCAGTAATGTCCGAAAACAATTTATTTATGTGAAAATGTTAATATTCGCAATCGCAAATATTTCATTGTTGCCAATTTGTAGGACTCTACATTCGTTGAACACATAACATATTAATGTATATAAGGGTACATATATACGCGGGGGGGGGGATCTGGGGGCGCGGATTTACCCCCTTTTTATATACGCCTATTTGTTCAATGACTGTGCAAATCTGCCTTGATGGAATTGAATAACATGATAACGACGACATTCTATTATGCAATAAAATAAACATTGTTCCGTAAAATAGCCTCGTGTCGAAATCAGCGACGATAAAAACTTTCCGAAACCGGGTCAACTGCACCGCCAAGTTAAATTTACTTAAATGAATGAGCAGGAAATAAAGAGCATTAAAAACCTACTTGGATCGCCTCCAAGTGGCGTCGATTTTGGTTAAGATGGAGGTCGTAAATTAGTATTTAATGAACTCTACTTAAAAGGAAATAAGGAAAAGTAGCAGGACGGTACACTCACGTACAGAACAGTGAAATGTTCTGTGATACAATACAATATGGTTTTTATGAGAAAGATTCTATCACTTCTTAAAGATATTGTTAGAAAAGCAGGTTTAAACCAAATAATATTGTTTAAAAATAAAATTAAAGAAAACGACTAAGTGGAAACCTTACGTAAGTTGACTGTCGCTTATTTTTCAGAAACGTCATTTCCTTACAGAATATATTATGAAATTAATCGTGTAAAACTTACTGAGCAGTATCTTGTTCTGTAAAGATCTCAAAATAGCATGAATCAAAAATAACAATTATAAAAGTTGTAATAGACCTACTAGAATAAGAACTTCATGTTTCGCTTATTTATAAAAATAATGAAATAAAAACGTAAAAGAACCAACGGAGCATGCTCAGAAATTTCATATGTTAGGTAGGTAGGGCTCATCAGGTCGACAAATAGCGCACGTCTAGTAACGGACTCGTCGTATATGTATCCAGGCTCTAGGGAAATAATTGTTCGCGCCTGATTGCAGCCTTCTGAGGCAGCCTTATGAAATTTTTCGTATGCTCTCGTGTCATGCGAATTTATAAAATGAAAGGAACGATCTTCAGGGGAACATTACGTTATATAAGGTGCTGGAATTACTCTGGTATGATATTGGTTTAGATATTTTCTTAATTGATAAGGAACAGACTTTTTCTTTAAAAATATTTTTAAATTTATACCATATTTAAAATTCTATTTCCATTTTCATAATTGAAATTTTTGATATTTTAGAATTGAACACTCTTTCCGTAAATCACATAGTATCATCATTACCTATTTTTCATTATTATTTTAATCTAATAATTATATTTAGCATATTTTTTTACGAAGACCTGCTCATAAAATGATATTTAATTATAGTGGTCCCTAGTTCTCTTAGTTCCAAATCTAGTCTCGGTGTAACGTTGATTGATTGGATAATAACCGCAATTGACGTTACAAATTGTTCCTCCCGGCTCCAACTGTCCGACCATGATGTATTACGCTCCGACATTTTGCAAGGACAGCTTAGCGTGAGCTTAGATTTTCTAGATTTCTATGACAACATTTCTCACAAAAGGAGGTGTTTTAAAAGGAGATAGTTTTTTTACAGTATTTTTGACTGGTCTTATTGTCTTAATGGGCTTAATATTTCAATGGATTTACACATACACATTAATTTCGCTTTAGTGATAATATTATCTTTATGTATGTTAAAGAAAAAAAATACAAAATTAATTTTGTCGACAGAAAGTATGAAATATACTTCGTCATAAGGTAAAGAAAATTTTGCAAGCATCCCAAGGGCTTAACAAGGTGAGCGAGAGGTCGGCTTATAAAAATGTAGTTTGGAAAAAAAATCTGAAAATGAAAATTCTCTACGAATTTTTTTTTTTAAGTAATAACAAATAGTTCAAAAATATCAAATATTTCTCAGTTGCAGCTATCGAGATTGTCCATGCATACCCACGTCTTATTCTGTAATATTTCCGAAGAGAAACGATCGAAGTTCAATTCAATTGATCAGAAGAACCAATTGAAGAATGCATTCCTATTCCGTGGAATTGAATTATTTATTGCATAGTTTCCAACGGCAACCGGCGTACTTCTATACCTGAGCGTCTTTTGAAAGTTGCAACAAGACACTTTAATTTCCCCCGGGTAGTCGCCGAGCGTAGCTCATAATTCATGCCGAGTTAACATTTTGTCAGTTCCTATTTGTTGCCCAAGAACGCATGCTTCCTTTGAACTTTGGTTCGATTTCGCGAAAGCATCTCTACGCTCCCACAATTAAACGCCTATACGAAGTTGGCGTGTACATCTTACTGTATTCTGATTTAACATGAATATTCCCAATTACGGAGAAGTTTTACTTCATACAGTTGTATTGGACTGCATGTAGTTGCTTCTTGTTATGACGTACGAAGTTATTTATGCTCTTCAATAATTTGTTGTTTATGGTATTGTATTTAATGTATAGGAGAATAACGAGGAATTCACATAAATATACAGAAAATAAAAAAAAAAAATTTTATATGACTGCCTCGTTGGTCGAGCGGTTGCTAGCGCGACTGCCGATCGGGAGGTCCTGGGTTCGAATCCCGGGTCGG
>DWEM01004024.1:0-10095 GCA_018245935.1 Agara belti belti | reverse complement strand
ATGTCAACCGTGCCTCCCGGGGGCAAGATATACACAAGGTTCAGCTGCAATAGATCTGTTATTTTCGAAGCAGTTCATGATTTTCACGTGAAAATAATACCAACAGTTTTGAAGCGGTTGTAATGATAAATAAATGAACTTCAATTTCTCGTCTTGTTCTTATTGCGATAGGAAGCAATACTTGATAAATTTTTTATTCATTAACATTGACAATATTTGTGTAAGCGTTACTTATTTTACCTATGTATAATACGTTGACAATGTTTGTACGTGTCTTTCGAGAGTTCTGCGAAATAAAGCAAACGTGACGAACAGGTCATGTATGTATATGTTCGTACTTGCGACAGAAACTATGGGTGTACCTATATGCGATTGAATATTGATCCGCGTGCAACCTATTTTCTATGCAAACTACCCTTGACTGTATCGAGTTAAAGACACTTGGCTTAGAGAACATTTTATTTACGCTCCCACAACAAGGACTGTTATTTATCGCGTTTGTTTTCCCAACCCTCCACTTTAGTTATAGAATTATGCTAGCAAAAACATTGATATCACTTACTTTGGTGTAAACATTTAAATTTTGAGAATGAGAGCTTTGCTTTTTTATGTTATGGAATTATCAAATATAGTAAGAGAGCTAAGTGCGTGGATGATGCAAAGAATTGCGATAGATCCTTAACAGTTGCATTAATTTTATCTTTTTATTTACTTAAAAAACCTAAAATATTACAACCCACCAAACTACCAAATGATTTATAAGCGAAAAAGCATACTAATAGAGAATTGCAATAAGTAGGTACTAATTCGCCAACAGTATGAAACAATAAAGTAAGTATATAAATAAAATAAACGTTACACGCAACGTCGATCATGTTATCTTTTAAACGTAAGCCATTTAGTAATAGCTACTAATTTGTTCCCTTTTAAAAGCATTATACAGTTACGTAACATGTATGGCTTTGTAATATAAACCCATTTAGACTAAGCCGAGCAAATCCGAAAAAGTAACGAGTTACATAACTTCATTAGCTTTCATAGATGTCGGGTCAAAGCCAAGAAAATCCTTTTACTCGGCGATAACACTTAGATACCGTAATTGAACGATGTAAACAAAATTGTAAGCTTTGCCACTTCCGAAATGTGATTGTCTTTGTTGCAACGAATTTCTACACGTCTTTTAAGGCTCCGTTCAATTGACACTTTACCACTGTGTTATGTACATTCACTCACAATTAGACGTCTATAAAAAGCTTCGAACACCACTTAATACTGATAATTATTAATTGAATTTCAGAATGAATAAATTGACGTTCGTGACTTCTTTGTAACTGAAGTTATTGAATGCTTATAAAAAATGACTTCTTTTACTATGTATTTTAATTACTCTATTAATCTTGGTACCTGAAAGTTTTCTCGGTTCGTTTAAAATAGCACTTATATACGATTACACATATCGCTACGAATTACGTGTAGTTACGAATTAAACATATAAAATAAAAGAGCAATTCCACAAATAATTCCACAAAACCGGATTTGCTTCGACCAAATTCGGGAAGCGTGTTGAAAAACGCGATAAATAATTGTACTTGTTCCCGCTTAAATTGGATCGTTCCAACCGAGTGCCGAATTTGGCTTTTACGGATCCTCCTGCGGTAATTCAAAGACATGTAGTTAATTGCATTTTCTGTCAACAAATATTTTTCTGCCTTCGAGTACTTTTCGTTTTATTTTTTATGCGCCCTTTGATAGCGACCGCTTTACATCCGGTATAGACACCATAGATACTACAGTAATAGCTAATACTTGCGATCAACGATAGCTCTTTTAAAAAATATACTTTATTTGATTCTATTAAAACGTATGTTTTAAGGACGATTTTACGATTTTATTGTCTTTAAACGAACAAGCCATGCGATGGAAATGGATCATCATTGTCTGTGGATGAACAATATTAAAGGAGCCACCAATGCATTATGGCTTTGAAAGACCACCCTCTGTTACGCAACATTAGATTGAAATGAATTTTTAAAAATTCAGACAACTTAAGATTTGTAAAAAAGTTAAGCATGTCTCAGAACAAACGAAACGTTATAAAGGATCCTGAGTGCTTAAGGGAGAAATTTATTTTTATTAAGTGTTTAGAAAAATAAAATAAAATTTTAATATTTACTCAAAAGGCCATTTTTAATTCTAAAATTTTTAGTCTCTCTTCATATTATGTACATATTTGACTGAGAGTACTCAAAACATCTATGAATAGGAAAATGAGGTATGTAAAAGAAACTATAAACTAAATAAAATTAAGTTTCGTAATTCATGGGTAATATCATCGCAAAATTAAAAAGGAATTTCATTCTATATGAATAAGAGCGTGACAATATATTTGAAAAATTACAACGCTACAGAATCAGAGTTACCGATAAATGTTTAGTCGATCTACGAACATAAAGTATCACATTTAACCATTGCAAACATTTACAGCAAGGAGTTCGATATTGCTTGTGTTCGCACTTTAATTGAAGCCTTCTAACTCAAATACTGAACTTGGCTCTTTGCGGCGAAACGCAATAAAGCCGGAATCATACAGAGACCTATAGTATACATCCTCACCTTTTAGATTTAAATAGCAGTCGACTGGAATTTTCTCGTACTTACATTACATTATGTGATTATATAATAATTGAACTTGAAGCTGCATAGTAAATCCATTGGAATAAAAATCTGTCCACATCTTTATATTTACGAGCATCTATAATAATCAAAATAACTATTAATTCTTTTACTTACATCAGTAATTAATATATATATTTATTCACGTAAATAAACGTTACAGTTATAATTATTTGTGTAGCTTATCATTAATCGCTGTTTTGACGCAGAAACACATCGTATTTGGAGGAAAAAGCAAAACAAGATAATGAGTTTTCGACTTTCGTGTACATAATCGGGAAGCCCCTAAGGGAATCATGGGGAATAAGGAATTTCTATTTTTCATTCGCCCATATACAATCGTAATTAATATAAGTCATTATAAAGAATATGATCACCATAAACCAAAAGTTACAAGCAGTGATACCCGATTAGTTACAATTTTAGTCTTCTATTCGAAAGGCGTCGGGTTCAAATCCTGACATGCACTCGTGATGCTACAAAACGTAATCATCTGCGTTTCAAAATTATGTATCACTTGCTATATGCATGAGGGAACTTACACACATTAGAGTTTTTCATAATTTATTTGCAGGTGTGTTAAGTCTAGTCCATCATAAAATCTATTTATTTACATGAGTAGCCACAAGACCACATGAATTAAGTGTGTCTTACATTAAGATCCAATTAAAACATTTAAACTTATTTCTTGCCAACTATTTGGACACATATAGGATTTCCCATTTCAGGTACTTTACTTGCATTACAATGAATTACTTATGGAGGCTTAGAACTCGATTTTCATCGATTTACAAAGACCTCGACCCGATAATGTGAAGTTGATGACAAGGGGTTGAGAATCTTTTATCTTTTAAATGTTTAAGTGGCAAAAGAATGATATAGGTAAAATTGATGCCTAAGCGGTTCTTTTGAATAATAGATCAGCATAACACATAATCGATATACATGTAGTTCAAAACTCAACTAAGCAGCAAAAGAGTCGTATGTCAATACTATCGTCCTATTTCCATAGCACTTGTAAATATTTTCAGTTTGTCTATACTTCCTTTACTTAATTCTGGTCTAAGAATATTGATAAGTTTAAATATATCCCTTAAAAACATCTTAATATCTACATGAAAACTACATAATAGATATGTTGTTTTTATGTAGATATTAACATTATTTTTCACAATTCCTCTTTTAGAATGTTAGTTACTTTAGTTGTTGTCACTGTTAGTACTTCGCATTGGTTACGGTGAAACCATATCCTTTGGTTATCAATCATCACTTTCTAACCACTCTGTGCGTCCTAATTTCATGGCTATGGGATCAAAATGAAAACGATGACACAAGAACTTAATAAAAAAAATCGCTGTAACAGACTCCTGGCTTAGTCCTTCGTGGCTCCCAAGAGGCACTCGGGATCTCTTGATCTGTTGAGAGTCTCTCCGTGTCAGTAATAATGCCCTTAAATAATAGTATGCCTTGTAACGGCGTCATCCAGCTCTTGGAAAGCTTCTCGAGTGATGCTTTCAGCGTGAGAAAATATTACGACAACATCGTAAAATGTGATAACATTTTTATGCGCAAAAGTATTTCTTTCACGTTTCTCCATTAGTTTACAACAGTGGTTCATTTTATTCAAGATTTTTCTGATTCTTTTGAATTCGAATAAGTATTTACTTATTTAAAAAGTCAGGATATACATACAATGGACGGTCTTAAAGCCTAGTGGCATTCTTTGCCAGTCAACCCATATGTCGTGCCTAGTAAAGTGTAAACGGTATAATAGTAATTATTATATTCTATTCTGTATTAATAATATCCATAATTTTATATTATTATATATTCATATTAATAATATTGTTGTAGGGGGACGGTAATGGGTGGAAAACTAAAGCAACTGCTGTGATAACAGATATGTTGACCTTTGTAACTAAATCTAGTCTCGGAAACCCTCGCTTAGCAAGAATTGTATAATGTTTTTAAATGGAATAATAAAGTAATTTGAAACACTCGTAACCCGTTTTATTTATTCTACATGGGTTTACATACCGGTGTTTGTTTACATACTGCTCGTAGAAACCAGGTTCTTTGAGGACATCAACGTTTTTATGTTTATTTTGGCTTGCGCTTGGCAAAGACTGGAAATTAAGTGTGATGCAATTGGATGTAGCATGGTTGCCTGGAAGGTGCCTATTCACTCTTGTTTGGTACCATCCCGAGTTATACATATCGAGAAAAGTATAGATCGACAGGGAGTTCCGTTTTGTTGAATATATAAAGCTGTACGAAGTTGCCTCGTAACATGTGATTTCCTGGTTTTCTCATATCCGTAGAGCTCATTTAGCTCTGAGAAAAACAATTGTAACGTCTTCTTGTACAAAAACATTTGTTTTTAGAATTGCTTCCATTGCCACAATGTGGGGAGTGGGAGGGAAGAGGGAAGGTCCCGTCCTAATATGAGATATACAAGATCGTAATAATTTGTAAAATATCAGCATTACCCTGTACATTAAGAATAATCAACCATATGATAGGTCCGGTACGAGAACATGGTAATTTTAAAATACGTCGCTAACACCTAGATATAGCTACATCGAGGAAAACACTTCAAAATGGGAGTAGTTATACGATTTTCACTTAAAAAGTAACTGGAAAATAAATATTAAATTAAAAGCCCGTAATGAAGTAAACATTCGTACATCTATACATTATTCGTCTAACATCCCTACCGCAACTGTGAATAAAGCTGATGATCTCTAAACTGCTTAATCGATTATGTTTAAACACGTCTAAGACCGCAAGTAAATCCGCTTCCATCTGAAAAAATCTCATTTAAATCGCTTAACCCATTTAAGAGCTACTCGTGTGATGCCACAGAAAGAAACCCAGGCAGACAAACAGACACGCACACAGATGATTCGATCTTATAGCACGCCTGTATGATATCTGGGACTAAAAAGTAACTATACACCTGTAATAAACTTATAATAAAATGTTCATACACTTTATTAATCAAATATCGTTTCAGGTTTTCCATAAAAAAGTTAATTTGTATTTGCGGAAGTTAGTGTTATTACTATTACCGAACTCAGATTAGACCGTTATCACTGATTGATGAGATCGAAAGTAGATGCGTATTATTCAATTTAGATAAAGGTTGAGTTGCTTGACCGTAGGGCGTAATAGATAGATAACTGAAGTTCTGAAACGCGTCGAGTTCAGAGTCGGTTCAGTACAGTGCCGACCGTCAGCGAATGCTAACGCGCGTTGGCTCCGTGTTTACTCCCGACTATATCTCATATAAATTTTGTCCGACTAAACCATATAAATTTACTATGCTACATTAAAATATTGAACATGTTTTTAACAATGCCACCGTTAGAGAAAAACCATTCAGTGTGACACAGTGAGTGTTCAAAGTTTCGGTGAAGTTTCGCGCTACTTTCCGGACTATTTTTTCAAACAGAACGTAAGTTTTGATGATTACTTTTTGACTAAATGGTGTTGACTTTTTAATTATTAAGGAGTTCATAAGTAAAGTTATTATTTAGTGACCCTGGTACTGAGAGCGCTATTTGCTCAATTCTTTAATATTGCGCCTTGCGCCCATATCGCATCATTCTTTGGAGACGTGCAAATTAATGTATTATTGGCATTAATAATAACGTTTAACCTTTTCCTTTCCTATTATCAGTAACAAAATAATCGTTCTTAGTTACCTACGAATTATTCTTAGTATTTTACGACCAATAATACTTATTACAATTGTTTACTTTGATAATGGTCAGTTTTTTATCAAGGCAAAGTCAATTATTCAATAGAGAAACTCGTTCGCACTTATTGATGGCTAGATTATCATTTTTGTAGCTGCCTACTTGTTTATTCTTCTTCACGTATGGACAAATAAAGTATTTGCAAATGAAATAATATTACAATTAATGTAGCTCACATGCCATCTTAAATTCATAACATTAATTTTGTTATTCAAGCCCATTGACGATTTTGTATAAAATAGGACTATTACTTTCATTTACAAGACGTTCTGGCGTAATTAAATACTATTTCACTACATAGAAGCAACAGTTTATTTACAAATGATGGAAAGCCCTATCTCTGCGTACAGTTATGTATAACTGTTACTAAGGACTATTTACGCAATACTTTATAGAGGTAATATACAACATACAATACATTTAACTTTAAGTATCCGCAACAATCCTTAGACTAGTAAAACCAAAGTTAATTAGCACTCTAGTTCTATCTGAGGTCAAACACGACTGCAGTACCACCCCGAGGATCAATTTGAAACGCCTTAAGTACTACGCCCTTCAAACATGAACTCTATAATAATACTTTTTCTATAGCCGGCCACAGAAAATTGTACGACTTCATTTTCATTTAAATCGGACGAGTGTCTTAGAACATGCTTTTTATATGTATTTTAAAGCTTAAAATGAATATCTAAATACATCCACCAGAAGCAATTTATACCTATTGATTATTATTCCACATAAATCGGTCCTAAAAGCAGTCTAAGCTGTTAGACGCTAGTATTTTACGAATGGTATAATAGGGTATGCGCTGAAAAGTGCGTTTGATCACATTTAATTTTTGTCGGAGGCGATTATACATAATATAATCTTCCACCAGCCAATCATTACGGGAGTCAAATCATTTTAAAACATGTTGGTACAGAATGCTCTTGGTGTAGAAGCCTGTAAAAAAGATAACATAGCGATCCGGTCTCTACAAACGTATTTCCGGCGCACCACCTTCCAGCTCGATCACCAGATGGTTGAGCCTTCAAAATATTATATTTAGAAATAGGGTAAACAGGGCAAACACATAAATGGCCAGGAATCGGCGGACGAGGGATACTGGTCGTAATATTTAATACGCAATCTCAACCCAAACGCAAGTAAACCGTGCACTGTAAATATTAACATTTTACTAACATAACAAGTGAATTCTCAGATAATGCCCAGCTGTCTTCGCCGGGAATCAACGGTTGTCGATGTTTGACAGTTATTCAAATTACTTATGGTATACAATATCTTGAAAATAAACTACACGACGTTACACAGAATGCAAGAAGAACAAGATGTGCTAGAAGCAAAGAAAATTGTGCTTTGGAACTAATAGATTAATCTATTAGGTCAAATTGCATAGCCGTAACACAAATATTTGTTAATATATAAATAAAACATTTAATAATATTAAGAACCAATATTATTACCTATTCCAATATTATTCGAAAAGCCGTAAATCAATATTAATTCTGTGTAATATTTTACAACCTTGGAAACTCCTCGGTTCTTATGATCAGCTTCCATTAGCCTTATAATATGCCATTGCATGCAAGGATGGTCCTAAGCAATATAGCACGTATTCCTCGCGTCACTTTCTTATAGAAAGTGCATTGGAATAGAATGTGTAAGAGATACTTTTAAAGACGCTCATAATTAGGCTACTCAAACAATAGTAGCATCAAAAAAGACTACTTCGTCAGTTCTCTGCTCGCAAAATATTGTACCTTAATATTGCTAGCCCATCATTTACGAAAGTAATGATAAATATCAGATTTATGTCAATAACCGTTAGGCACTGATTTCTTTCGCAACTGTTGGAGACCTGCTTCATACTCCGCTAGACATCTGACAAACGGGTTGACGACCAACCCGTTTGTCAGATGTTTTGAAACCGTCTTAACCATCTAACGATATTGCTATCACTTGTACCCTTCGATGGACAGAAATGCTCGTGAAAATTTGTCGCTAACAGTATTTCATACAAATACTAATCGTTTTTAAACTGTATCCACGTTGGGCCTACGAGCGCTCCATTTACGTGATAGTAACTTGATATTACTTTATAATTAATAATCATGTTTAGTACCATGAAACGTGTTAAAGGTTAAAGATCAGACCCTAGGATTATATTCTGATGTAGGTGCTTTGTGAACTGAGAAGTTGTGATTTACTCATTAAATAATAATATGTGTTAAGTAAATATTAATATCAAAACATTATGCCATACCTAAGTATAAAAGGATGGTTTGCCCTGATGTGATATTATAGTCAATTTACGAAATATTGGCTGCCGTTGGCACATAGCTGGGTTTCACTTTCTGACAACATTTTATGTCAGTCAGACACAGTCGGTCCTAGTTGATATCGTTTGTAGAGCAATCTTAGATAGCTTTTAATATTTAATATAATTCACTGAAATATTAGGTCAGTTTGCGCTAACACGTACCTCTCGTCCTGCATTGGGACAGCAAGGTAAGTTGTATTTGTCCCATATTAGTGGATTGAGCTTCGAGTCATATAGTAATAGCCTGAAAAGTTGCAACTGTAAATATATAAGCCTTTTACTCATTCGAGATCATTGCTATAGTCGATATATTTTTAAACTGCGATATACCCGTAGCGTACGTCAATATTCTGATAAACGCATCGACTTGATCGTTCAAAATACATCGTGTGCAAAAGGTTAAACACAATATAAAAGCAAATAATGCCACAACGGTTATAAAATGCCATTTACGTCATTTCGCAGTCGTGGGTAGTATGCAAACAGTCTGAACTAACAATTGAACTGGATATGTATTTGTTTTTCATAATTGCTGATGTAGAAAAACGATTTTGACAAACCTTTTTTATAAATCACTAACCGTTACCTACCTTACTATTACTATACTATACTATTACTTGCATAATTAATTGAAATGTATATACTAACTCAACAATAGAAAAAATTTTTGAAACAATGTTTGATTTTTTTTATTACCTATATCAACCGAAACGGTAACTTTTTATATATTTCTAACCGAACAGATTTTTCTTGTGGAAAATAATAAATAACGTTAATTAATTATACAAACGACACATTAATATTATTATTTTTACTCATTATGATACCTTCATGTCAATTTAGAAATTGCACACTACAAAAGTGTCAATTTAAGAATTGCACACTACAAAAGTGTCAATTTAAAAATTGCACACTACAAAAGTGTCAATTCAAAAATTGCACACCAAAAAAGTGTCAATTTAAAAACTGTTACAACGTTGTCGGGCCTGTAACTACGATTCAAGATTGAAAAGATAACTAAATTAGTAGAACATACAGAAAATGTTATGCACTAGTAATCTGAATCACCAATCCTCGACTTAATTGTACGTACAATTTGATCACGTACAAACTAATCTAACACGCAGGGGGAACAACCACGTACTTATAAACCACAAGCACTAGCCCCCACTCACTCGAACACCTGAACCAAGCGCTTTCACTTTGTTTTACAAGCAAGATATTTCTGTACATCAATTTTCTTGCTCTATAATATTAACAGTAGGTACTTGGGACAATGCAACCCTGGACTACCTGATTCCAAAGCAATTAAATGCTTGAGTTATGGTAACTGGATAGCTG
>DWEM01004023.1:0-10095 GCA_018245935.1 Agara belti belti | reverse complement strand
CTGAACACCACTATCAGTCTAGTTGATGTGACAATGCAAAGAAAGCTATAATTACCAAGAATCACTTAAAATTTTTTGTTTATCCTATATATAATAATAGTTACTTGAATATTATTCATTTATTCAGTTGAAATTTTACATAATTATATATAAGTTATAAAGTATATTTATTATGTAATTGGAAGATTACACTGAGTTTACTCAGTAAACAGTATCTCCTCGGTCTGTTCAAGTTAGCTACTCTGACAATTATTTTTATTTGATCCTAATATTTCATAGCAGTTATAAGCAGTGATAGCCTAGTGGTTTGAAATTCAGCCTCCCACTCCGTGGGGTCTGGGTTCGATCCTGGAATGCACCTCTGATTTATTATGGGCGTTTTATAAGTAAAATGTAAATATCACTTGCTATATAGGTGAAGGAAAACATCATGAAGGAACCTGCACACCTTAGAGATGTTATAAATTATATAATATTTACTGAGGTGTGTGATGTCTACCAATCTGCACTTGGCCAACGTGACAGACTATGGCCTAAATATCTCTTACTATGAGAAGAGACCCGGTCCAAAAAAACAGTTGACCAACAAAAGGGTTGAAGAAAAAAAAACACTTTTTTCATGACCTAAATAAAACAAAACATATTTATCATACAACAATAAACTTATAAATAAAAATGTAAATAATAGTTACCATCTTCACAAGCAGATGCTATCCATTGTCCATCAGGGCTAAACTGCAAGCTATTAACTGCAAGGCGGTGGCTTGAATATGTTACTATACATCCTCTCTTTCTTGTATCCCAAAGTTTAATATTGCTATCACAGGATCCTGTGGTCAGATAATCTCCATATGGATGAAAATCCATACACTTTATGGCTCCTTTGTGGCCAGTAAATGTTCTTAGTAATTTGGCAGCTTCCAAGTCCCATATTTTCAAAGCACCCGTCTGAGAGCCAGCACATACTAGATCCTCTGAATGCCCAAAACAAACACACTCAACTGGAGTTGTATGGCCACTGAGACTCTACAAATAAAAAGTACATATTCACTAAAGACAATGGAATTATTTATCTTTCGATGTAGGTATTAAAATCGTGACAATAAATAGTACTTACATATTCTTACTTATAGTTTTGGCGCTTTATTGAGTTTGATAACAAAATTAGGGAAATGGAAATAGATTATTGGTGATTGTGTTAAATGGAATGCTTACCATTAAGCAACTTTGTCTTCCTATGGCCCACAGATTTACTTTCTTATCATCGCCTCCTGTAGCTAGAACTTGATTCGATTTGTGCCCCATGGCCAGGCAGTTGACATTTGCCTTGTGGGCGACAAATTCTTCTGTAACACAATTACGACTTTTAAAGTGCATCAACAACATATTAAATAACAATATTTTCAAAATTACAATTGAACATACGTAATTTCCATGATCTTCTTACGGATTCCATTGTAACGTTCCATGTACGTAAATTTTAACCCTATATGGAGAGGACTTTCAATTTAAAAAAATTATCGATTAGACATTATTTATTCTAAAATAAACATAACAAGAAATTTTGAAACACCATCTAATACAAATTTATACCAACAGATTTAACAAAAAAAGTCTGTTGAGTTGAATTGGTAAATTCTATGTTGATTTTTTTTTGTTGAAGTTGTGATGTCTTAATGTCTAATTCTCTTACTTTTCAAATACGCGAAGATAAGTAAAATATTTCTGCCAAACAAATTTTATATTTTTTTAAATTAGGTAAATATTTATTATAATTTACTGAACATATATAAATAACGGTATCAATTTTAACTTTTATTTAATAGTTTATTATTATACAAAAATCATTTACGTTATACTTCACTGAAACACTTTATGCTGTGTTAATTATTAGCATATTTTTATGTAGGCTACTACCAGTTTTGTTAAATTACTTTAATGTTACGTAATCAATATTGTGTAAAAGAGATTTTGTGTTTATTACTCAGCTAACAAATTTTATTAAAAAATCTAATTGTAAACCTAGTACATCATTGACACTTGATAGTAATTTGAGTCAGTGTCATGTCAGTGTCAGTGGATAAAACCGATGAAAATTCAGAACTCAAACCTGTGAACTTTTGTCAATTGTATGTAGGTACCTGTTTAGGTAGTGTACTTATTTCGAAATTGCTGTATTATATGGTTATGATGATATTCATGTGATTTGTTTCTTTAAATTCTTTCTGGTATTCTTCTCCGAGGTTTATTTAATATACAGCAAGTATGACCTTACAACTCACTTGTTTAAAAAAATCCCTAATTCAGATTGTACAAATTACCAGGTATCCCATACGATTTATTAAATATGTACAAGGTCAAGAGCCAATACCAAATATTAGGGAATATTTCTATTATATAGATCATCAAGGAATGGTAGGATATCCAAGTTTCTATAATTCTCTTGTATAAATTTTATTACTATCAATTATGGAAATATAATTTTATTTCAGTTGTTTTTAGATGATTCTAAGATGAAGAATTTTACATCTTGTTTTAAGGAAAAAAAATTTTTGGAATTCTTTTTTAAGCGAATAAGATTAAATAAAACTGGCAGATATCAAGAAGAATTTCCGTTTGTATCACTTTGTGGTCGGGAGAGGAATTACATCAGATGTGATGATCTTCCAATAGTTTATACACATGTTATCGAGCAGTCACCTCCAGCTAAAGATATCATAACATTTGGCTATGCAAGTGATTTATTAAAGGCACAATTTATGCCAGAAAATATTTTTATGTCCCCGACCACAGGCAGGGTGTACCATCCTGCAAATGAGATATATGGGGGAATTGGTTTAATCAGATCAAAACTATCGATTGAATTGAGTAAACACTTCCAGTTTTCAAATGGTGAATCAAAACCACCAACACATTTCACTTGGAAAGGAGAAACATATCAATTGGATCATGACTGGTTTTACAAGAACATTGAAAAGCATAATATAAAGATTAGAATTGACCCAGACTGAATACTATGGTACATAAGGAGAATGAATTAAATGTAACTGACTGTGATGTTACTTGGTAGATACTTATTATGTAGATGTTATTTATTTGTAGTTCTTTCATTGTTCAATGACTATTTGTAAGATGTTAAATTTAATATAGTTTATATGTCCATGTAATAAAAAAGACATGTGAAGTTTGTCAGTCTGCTTTAAACAATAAATATTTTTAGAGACAGCAGAACCCTTTGTTCACTGTTCTATGAAGTGTTATCAATACCTTTTCCTGACACCAATCATCTTGCTTATTGGGTTCCATGTTAGATAGACAAAGATATTTTAATACTGGGATGTAAATAACACATTTGTAATACCTTTTTTGTTTATTTTTATGGTAGACTGTTAGATCTTTGTGCTTTCAGGCACATCAAAATGCACAGTTTCTTAAGTCTCAACGTAGGGCAAGATTTAGTTCCCACATCGTTTCATCTTATAAATAATGTTATGATCTACCAATATGACGGCTGATTTAACAATATTAGTGCATCACAGCCAATTACAGGTTTATTAGTGTTTCTTTATCCTCTTAGCAGTATCTACAGATGCCTGTGTTAATAGGTAGGCCGGGTAGGCCTTGTGTATGGCATTTTCACACTCATCTGTTAAACATATTTGTTTTCTTCAGTTTTAAAAGCCCAGTAAAACATTTTCTCATACCCTCTAATCTTTGCCTTTGTCTAGGCTAAGCATGGCAGGACATTGGCACCCTTTTTACACTCTGAACATTGAATTTATGGCATATGCGGCTCCTTGAAATGGCCTCCTACTCTTATGCCAGGGTATTATGAGCTAGCTCCACATTTGTATATTAAATTATACATATAATTATAATTGTATATTATCAGCAATGGTAGTGCCCAGGGACCCATTATAGAACAACTCTGTTTTTGGTGCCAAGCACATTTTGTTCATTTAAAAGTTTTAAATAATCATCAGTACTTAGTGTTGTTTTAGATTTTAGACAAAGATTTCATAGGTGTTTACTAAATCTGACGTTTCCCACTAAATGCTAATTTCATAAAAGTGTCTGTGTCAGTAAATCATCTCTTTATTAAATGTCTGTTTGCAGTATGAAAAACACTATCCAGTGTTGATTATATTTTTTTTCAATAATTATGCTGATGGTAGGGGAAAAATAAATATATGCAGAAAAATTATATTATTTAATGTAACAAAATAAACTTACTGAATAGTTTGTTACATGTATATTATTGTTACAACATTTATATTACTTACATGTAATTTTGATAATATTTTAATAGACATTTGCGTTAACCCATTATTTACAACAGGAAGAATGATATCTTTTAAATTGTTCCATATATTTTCCTCTTACGTAAATTATAATACAGGTGTCATTTTTGCAGTTTATCACAGATGTGTAATTATGGCTAAATAACATTTGTTCAGTCAATTATATTATTTTGTGCAAAGTCTATATTAAAAGTAATGGTTACATAGTATTATAATGTACATTATGTTTCTCCTTCTTTAGAGAATGATTCATATGAGCCTTGTTGCACCCAGGAGAAACCATGAGAATTTTCATTTAACAAAGGGGTTTTAAGCATTATATTTTTTGCAGCATCATGTAAGGTGGGATCATAAGGTTTAAAAGTGATGTAGTGCTTGTCTTCTATTGGTGGATCATCATAAATATGGTTAATGCTGGACGCCACACATTCCTTTACCTTTTCCAGAAATAGCTTTCTGTTAGTTTTGAAGCTGCAAAAAAGTTTCTATTACTTTGAAATATATATACTCCAAATGACATTGATAACGAAAATTTGCCTCAATATTGATATTGATTGAACACAGCCTTGTGATTAAGAATGATGCCTATGGCTTAGCAGTCTTCAGTTTGAATCCCATAGAATGCATATAATATGATATAAAGTCATTTGTTTGAAGATAAAATTATCCATGAGGGATCACATCAACGTTCAACAAAGCAACTAAACTGTGCCAACAGTACTACATGCTTTGCTTCATACCATGTCTATTTCTCACATCCCTCATTGCTGCTTGGTGATAGAACTCAGTACTAACAACTTTGAAAAGATAGAATATATT
Source organism: Agara belti belti (assembly GCA_018245935.1). Taxonomy (NCBI): domain Eukaryota; kingdom Metazoa; phylum Arthropoda; class Insecta; order Lepidoptera; family Hesperiidae; genus Agara; species Agara belti. The sequence goes on along the minus strand of DWEM01004023.1, from coordinate 4,975 downwards.
CTAACTTACTTCACAGATGCCTCCATGTTTATTGGCGCTTTCATATTTAGATTATGAAATATCCAGTGCAGATACTTAAGTATCTGCCAAATGTGGTTTCGTTTTTTATCCCATTGTGGAAAAACCTCACTTAAATTGAGAACACCATTGTTTGAATCCACAGCTGGGTGATACAGTTGCGATGTGAAAGTCACTATCTGAAATTATACACAATGGTATCAAGATATGCTACATAATAGATGGTTTGCCAAATATTCCACAGTTAGTATCCAGACTATTGGACATGTGAATTAATGAATTTAGTTGCATCTGTGTTGGTGTCCAATGTACCACTGTCTAAGGCAATAGTACATAGACACATGAATGAAGCATTATATAATATAAACATCAAACTTACTGGTACTCTATCATCAGGAAACTTTTCAGGTAATGTTAAAGTAAACCTGAATATTCCACCCTCATAAATGTCTGACCGTACAAATATAACACCATACCACACTGCAACAATTTTTTTATTAACATGTGTTAATGTTAACATATGTTTATAAAATTTGAGAAATACATTATAATTAATTAGGGATATTGAAATTTCAAAGAAGTTAGAAAATTATTATACTTATACCAAAAATTATATACAGTAAATTGATGAAATACAATCGTTATACTATGGTGTGTACTTCTGTTAGCGTATGATCTTGCAGTAATATACAGGAACATAATTGTAGTGGTATTATTCTTATCTGTTAAATAAACTAGGTAGGTACTTACTTAGTGAATTTTCATATGATGGTATAACATAAATCCCTTGTAAGTTTTCAGTTTGCAACATACGACTGAAAATAAAAGCCAATTGTTCAATAATTACCAATACGCTAGATTTCATGAAGTTACAATATACCGCGTATGAAAAACGAAAATACCAACAGAAAAAATCTGTTAATAAAACGTAAAAAAGATGTAATAATATATAATACAAGCTCTATTATTCGCTTACTACTCTGCCATTATAATGTATTCCTGATGGAATACTGAATAAAGTTCCTTCATTTCTTTTATATCGGTATTCTTTTCTTCAACCATTGGTTACCCACAAATTTTATAAACATATGTACATAGAAACAAGGAACGTAAAATTGCTATATTTACTTCATTTTACTTATGTATTGACAAACCTTGTCGTCAGACTCTTCGCTGTCAAACAACTGCTTTTTAAAGTGTTTAAGAGATTTACAGACTTTGACATTTTCGTATACGAACGATATTAATAAAAAAGAATTTACTAGAAATTTTATTATTATTTGTATTAAATATAATAGTTATCTGTTCCCAAATAATTAGAAAATTTTATTGCATAAAGATTTGACTGTGAAAGTTTTGCGTTATTAGTAAATAAAATTATTTATTACATAAGTACCTGCTCTTGAACACAGCTTTTCTCGAGGAGAAGGTAAAATAATGATTTTCTAACTTCTAGTGTTTAATAAACTTTCAACGCCTATTTAGCGTAAGTCGTCTGGTTTTATGGCGCCAATAGATGGCGCTTGAATATATCAAGAGAGTAAATTAGCAATTTATTAACTTATATTTATTTATAAAGCCCTTATATTCCAAATTACATAGATTATCACATTTATTTGAGTTATTGGCTTATAGTATATCTAATAATTCGGCGTGCCTCTTAGCATAGACCTCCTCGAGCTCTCTCCATTGGGCTCGGTCATGTGCCACTCTGGTTCAATATGGTCCTAGGGTTAGACGGATATCGTCGCTCCATCTTTTCTTCGGTCGACCCTGCCTTCTGATGTCCCCTCTTGGATACCATAAGGTCACATGTTTGCTTCATTTATTTATTTTGCAACGTAGCATATGTCCTGTCCAGCTCCATTTTAGATGGTCTATACGAGTTGTTATTTCTGTTACTTTTGTCTTCCTTCTTATTTCCAAATTTCGAATTCTATCACTAAGCCTGATTCCCAACAAATTATTTAACAAGTTCTGGGTAAATAGATATTAAAAATAGTATTTGGTGCAACTATCTAGTGAAGTGTCTTTGGAAATTAAGTATATATCAAGTATAAGTTTTAATGTATAAAACCAAATATTTAGGCTCGCCTTAGTTAAGAATAATCATAGCGGTTTTCTTGGGAGTTACTTTTAAATATAATAACGCGTTACTTATAACTTTTAGCGTATAATGTGAGTTTTCGAAAAAGTGTGAGGACACGGATAGCAATATTATTTTTTCAATCTTTGTCCAAAACATTGAGTTTTGTAAAATAATAATGTCAATGGATCACATTAATATTTTTTTGTTGTAGACCTCTTTGCTCCTCTTGTATTCTTGGATGCATGAGTGAGCGCCCCTTACGAACACCTGATGATCACGGGATCAGCCGGCGCGCGCTCTCAATTAGCCGGGATTATCCCGCACGTGTCTCAGGGCTTAGGCTTAAGCTCCTCTACTTTATTCACATACCTGGTGTAATTATTTTTTATTGATTGCATATCATACATTAACAGGATTCGTCCAGGCAGCGTTATTTCTATAAAATTCAATATGTTAAATATGTAAAACGAAATATATTGTATTTATTCAAAATCATTTTATGTTTTCAATGAAATCCTAACTCAAGTTTGTAATCCACATCCATGCAATTTTTTTCGCAGGTAAGATGAGTTACCTGTAAGTTTTTATTATTACATATTTATAATAAACCTTTGTAATAGGTAATACTCGTACGAACTATTAGATATACAATTTCTTCCATCTGGTGTTACATGTTCTTTTTATTATAAATAAACGGCCAATAATGTTTTATGTAGTTATCTACGTGTTTTATGACAGCAGTCTCGTTCGTAGAAAACAGACGTTAATTCGAGGAAACATGTGGATAAGTTGGCGCTACTCGCTTTCAAAGTGCCGCTGTTGGAACATAAAACTCCTCCATTTGATGTATGCCCTGCAGTTCTGTAATTACGTCTGTTGGATAAACAAACAGCTTTAATTAGCGTTTGTGTTGTCGAATTAAACATTTCAATAAACGTATTTAACGAGACATGGCGTTATAAATACTTTTTTATGTAGAGCTATAAATTAATTTCAGCAAATCTATAATGGCAGCTTCCTGAGTTATAGTAAGCTTAGTCTTAGTGATCGTTTTATCACGTGTCTTTAAGTATCTATGATCCTTCAGAATGTTATACCTCTCATGATATTCTTTATCTAGATATTTCAATGCTCGCTAATACCCCTTTTATCAATTGAACTTTTGCTTGTACTTTTGCCAAAGACTAAACTGCCTCTTCTATACAACTTTATAGCATATAATATATGTACATATTTCAATGACTTTATTTTGCGTTACAAAGTTAACTTAAAAATCTTTATACATATATGTTAATGTCTTGATAATGTAAATGGAACGAATAAAGAGAAAGTAATTTTATTAATCAGCAAGCACCTCGACAGGATAGGGTTTCTCTTGACGTGCAGCCCGCCCGGATCGTATCACACATGAGTGACGCCAGAGTAAGACGCATGCGTGTGGCTTCCCTCTCGAGAATGTTCGACGACTGTCCTGAATATAATTTTCCTTGAGACTGCGACGTTTGAATGAAGTTATTCTACACAACTTATGAAATGGTCGATAAATTCGATGCCAATATTGATGTCGTCATTCTTACGTTAATAACAATTTCAAAATTGTAGTGCATCATCAACCTCAAGTATAGTTATAGTAAAATGTATACTGAGGGAACCCTTTAGATTACAGTGAGTAGGTACTTGGTGAGACGCAACGTACGTCGTTCCCACGCTTCGCTCGCGGATTACACGGAATGCCCTTTCGGTGCTTCGCTCCTGCACTGACCTGCGTTTTTTTTGCACAAAAAGAACGGCCTGATAAATCACGAGCGCATTGTACACGAGATCTGGATAACGTTCTCCGATTTTTGTCCATGTTTTTTGCGGCCATCGATCAGGCTGATGTCCAATAATGCGGCTACCTGCTCAAATTTGACGGTCAAGGTGCCGTATGTCACAATAAAAACTAAGATAACATCTCGCTTTATTTCTTATTTGTATTGCTTACTTCCGCGTAAATGTTATTTTACTTATAAATATTTATTTCTTACAAAAGTGCATATCTGTATGTTTATGCTTTTGTTATTATTCAAACCCAGGATTGTTTGTAAGTTTGTTTATATATAAAAGTTTCATCGGATAAGAGTTGGTGTTTTGAGCAAACATTCCTTACTTTTTTCCATAGTGTAACATATCAAATACACTATAATGAAATGTAATACATTCTCTTTTACGTACACAAAACACATGCACTCAATTTAAAATGAAACTTTTAAAACAATTTGTCATATACATAATTTTATACCATAAATATTATTTATACAAAACACCTAAAGAACAAGAGGGAACTAAACGGAAACTAATAAACGTAACTATTCATTCGTTAAAATGTAGCAATTAACCGTGTGTTCAACGAGTATAAATGTGCACATTTCCTATAGTAAATTGGATGTAATGAGCGAGGGTGGCGTGGGGTGGCGTGGGGTGGCCGGTCGCAGGCACAGGTGCGCCGCGCGTGCAGCTCCAAGGAGCCAAGCGGCCAGCCTCTAACCGTGAACACCATGTGACGGACACCTAATTACATGTAATTGGCCTTTCGTGCGTAACATGAAACCGACTGGTTTACCTGTTATTGGTAAAAAAATATTTGAATTCCAAAAAAGCAAAATTACATTTTATGTTTAACATAAAGTAGTTAAGTACGCGGATATACACTACACGTCTTAAATGATAACCACTGCCCGTTGACTGCTCTATTTACATTGTATTAAGATAAGAATAGATATTTTGGAGCTTGAACAAAGTTTAGAACGCTTCGTTTGTCTATACAAGCTTATCCTGCAACAAAAGCAGCTTCTGCAAAAATACCTTTGATGTTCACGTGTAGGTACT
>DWEM01004022.1:0-10095 GCA_018245935.1 Agara belti belti | reverse complement strand
TAATATACCCTATATTGATCAGTGATCATGTAGCATTCAAATGGTGAAAGAATTTTTGAAATCGGTCCAGTAGTTTTGAGCCTATTCGATACATATACACACACACACACACACACAAATCTTTCCTCTTTATAATATGAGTATAGACAAATAAATTAGCGCAACTGGGTTTCAGCTTCAGACAATTCATCCGTTAATAGCTTTAACAAGTGGTTACGTCGCTTTCAATCAAAATCGCTCCACCGAAAATATTGCCTCCATCCATTTCCAATACAATAAACAGAACAGACGCGTCTGTTTGCACGCGTTACGCGGTTTCCGGCGTTTTGACACACAAACGACGGGGTCAAGACACTACGCGTAAACAGATTCCACCAACTCTTCAAACAAAACGCACTGAAGTACACGAACTCACTCGTAGTTCATAACAGAACCGTTTATATACAGTGAGTATTTAAGTACAACAGTGCAAATGTTTATAGCATTGTATCTTGGTTCACGCGGCTCGCGGCTGTTGAATGGTAGGAGTCCAGGAAGGATCCGCAATAGACACCTCGATTTTAGAAAAAGCTAACAAGCTGACCTAAACAAGAACGGGTGGAGATAATAAAACAAACCCAAAACAAACAGTGCAGCTAGAAGTTGCGAAAAATATCTTAAATTAAATTAAAATCCGCACTTGGCCAGCGTGGTAGACTATGGCGTAAATCCCTCTCACTATGATAGGATACCCGGTCCAGCAGTGGACGAATGAAATGGTGAAAAAATAACAAAAGACGCATAGAATGTTACAAATAAAGTACATATAGGTGTTTTAATTTCTTTCCCACGCTTCAAACAGCGTTGCAGCGAAACCTATTGTAATACAGAAAAGGATCAAAAAATACATTTCATTTCCACCGCAGACCCACGCAACGCGCTGTAATAAGAAACCTTTAGGGCGGTTTTACTACGAACTGCTATTTGTTATTACATCCCTACTGATATTATAAATGTGAATGTAAGTTTGTTTGTTACGCTTTCACGCGAAAACTACTTAACCGATCATCATGACACATATATACACATATTCTTGGAGGTATTAGAAGTAACATAGGATACTTTTTAATAAAAAAATTTTTTTTTACTAAAGATAAAAAAAGTAGGGATACAATAACTGTTCTGTTAAATTCAAACGCGGACGAAGTCGCGGACAAAGCTAGTTTGTTACATAAAAGGTCTAGAAAAACTGGTTTGTTTACGCCCTTAGACGTTTTCAATAGGAATCGATTTTGCCAGCGTGGGAAAATAATGCAAGGAATTTAAGATTCTATATTCTACGTTAATAGAGTTTAAAATATTACAATAACAATATAAAAACTTCACAACCATTGTTCTCGAAAACGAAATGGCGTTTTGTAAATTAAAATGGCGCGAAAATATTAAAAGTTATAGTACTTACGTTAGTAATACAACAGATAAAAAAGGAGCGCCGCGCTTATGGATATTATATTTTTAATCTATGTCATATTTCCTTATTTGAATATGCATATATTACATTATTTATAATTATTGTCTTATATATAGATATATGTAGTAGTTTAAACGAACGTAAAATAATCAAAATGATGCAAGTTTGATTAATCTCATGTAGAAAATCAGTCACATTTATCTGCAGGCTGCGACGACTACGTAACCTTTGCCTTTAATACAATTACGATAAAAAATACTCGTTTGCAAATACACAAATCATAGGAGGAAGCATGATTTTTACTACCCAATTGTTCTGGCTGTAATAAAATGGGGTGTTTTGACAATAAATCAATGGCGGACGTTGAACTAATCCATTCCTTGCCTATTTCATTTCGCCGGACCGCTTTCATTACGCTACAGAGGGCTGGAGTAATTATGTTTTATGAAAAGTAGTCTGCACGCTTGAACTGTTTATTTTTCTCACGCTTGTTACGTTATAATTCATAAGTTATTAACATCGGAACGCTTATAGAAGCATTTTCGTCATACATTATTTATTTTTGTTTATTAGCTATTTCATTCACAAGGGCTAGGGCCAGTCTTCAATACTGGCTCGTGTAAGTAGCAGAATTAACATTTCTTAGTCTTGAGAGAACGCTATGGAATACTCCAAGCAATTTAAGTCAAGGATGTTTTCTCTCGTGACAGAGCAATGTTTATATAAAAATGCGTGCAATTTCATAAAGCCAGCGAAATATCTTCATTTAATATTGTAATTCAATTAACTATGAAAATGAAAATACGTCATAAATTTTCGGTATCACACACGTGCTAATTGTATGGACCACGACAGTCAAGTCAATGTATTACCGCTACGTGTAGAACCATAAACAAACCATAGATACGCAATCTAAGTCTACTTCCGAGGGGTTGCTATCGATCCAAGGCGGGACCTACCCCAAACTTCAAAATACGACACGTTTCAAGAAATACTTTTACGTTTGCTCCTTCTCTGCCGCTTTTTGTACGCGCAGACAAGCATTTAACTAGGATTTGAAGGTTTTGGAATACTCTAAGATTAACTGACGCTAGATGTGGTGCAGAGAAAAAATGATATAATTTCCGGTTTTGAAGGATATAAATGTTATGTTAATTGTATTTTTTTATATGCGCCATGCCCACCCCGTCTGGGACCTGGCGTGATGTTATAATAATGATTCAAATTCAAATTCAAATTGTTTTATTCATTATAAGGTACATACATAGAATTAATGAAGGTCATGTTTTAGTCATCATAATTACTTCGGCTTTGTGTGCCCCTCGGACTATAGTTGACCGGGAGAAAAAGCCGGTGAAGAAAAACTCCCAGCACTCTTCTATACTTCTATACTAATGTTATGAAGAGGAAAGATTTTTGTGTGTGTGTGTGTGTGTGTGTGTATGTAACAAATAGGCTCAAAAACTACTGAACCGATTTGAAAAATTCTTTCACCACTTGAATGCTACATAATCACTGATCAATATAGGGTATATTGATTACAAGCTTTTGCCCGCGACTTCGTCCGCAAGGAGCAGTTTGTATCTGTATTATTTGCAATAAAAGTATCCTAGGAAATTAAAATGCTGCCCAACGGTACTATTCCACGCGAACGAAGTCGCAGGCAAAAGCTAGTCCTTTATAATATAGGGTCTCTATAGGCAAACGGAGACTATTATATTATAAAGGATCATATTTTGAGGAATCGGGTCTTTCCCAGTTGTGGGAACCTTCCCAACAGTACTTGAAACAAAAAACCATACCTAAAAAATTTTGTGTCGCTATCTGTTTGTTTCGGCTAATCACCGAAACGGTTGGACCGATTTTGATAGAACTTTTACTGGCAGACAGCTGATATTATAAGGAATAAGTTAGGCTACTTCCACTGATATTTCAGACAACTAAAATTGATATTCCACGCGGGTGAATTCGCTGACGCAACCTGCACATAATAGGTACGTTTGTTTATATTTTGTATAACGATGTCTATGTAATTACAAGCAGTAAATGCTCGTAAAAGGCAAGCAAATACATCGTTTCGGCAGAAGCTCTGAGCATTAAAAGCTACACAAATTGTTAGTCTTGTATGTCTTTAAACAATAATAACCTTTACGACTAAACGTAGCGGCGGCTCAATGCGAACCATATTATGCATTTTCAACTTTATTACTTGGGAATAAAGACCATGTACAATTCTCATAGAACATACGTAAAAACAAGCGAAAATCGCGTCTATTGGTTTCGAAATAGGAACATTAATAGCACGTCAGCTGTCATTGCAACAAGCTGTGCAATTCAATTGACGCAAAATACACCTTATGCAAAACGGAATAAGTGTTTTGAGTATGTTAATGCAAATATGCCATAAATAAGGCATTTTACGGCTATCCAACAATTACCATGTACAATTTGCAAAACTTCGCCTGGGTTTGCAATTCTCATGTTAGTTTATGTTCTACAGAAAACAGTCTGGAATTGCATACAAAATCTTAATCTACCTATAATTTAACACAATAACATTAACAAATATATCGTGAGAAATTTATGCTATTTCACAAGTTTAAAAAGAATAAATCTTCCATATTATATAAAACAGTAAGGTGACAGACTGACTGACTCAGAAATATCACAGATAGGTTCTTTATATAGAGTTAGTGAGCACTAGGAAGAAATTTTGGAAATTCCACCCCTAACATGGTAAAATCGGGGTGGAAGGACACGTGTAATTTTCGATTCGCGTGCTTAGCTAATCAAAGACATCAATGCATATATTTGTTTTTGAAACGTCAAATAAACGTTTTCTACAGAACTCACTCGCGGTTTTTAAAGAATCCATCACCGGAACTCAGGGACGGTGCAAATGTTTGTAAGCGCCGCATGAAGTATTCAAAACACACTTATCGATAACTGCATTACGCGCTTCGAAGAGATATTCCAAACAATTTGTATCGCAATATAACACAGCTTTTTATTTCCCTTTGTCTTTTTCTACTAGTGCTGTTCCCACACTAGCGAGAAGTGTCGTTTATTATTATCTTGTGCGTTGTAGGATTGTTCTGTGAGTAGTGACGCTAGAACCTGAGAACACAAATATTTGTCGTGGATGGAAATCGAATCCACGACCGCCGGTTTTGCAGTCAGGGTCTCTAACCACTCGACCACGAGGCCAATCAGATATTACTGCATTGTGTAAATGGAGTAGGAGTTACTAATGCGAGTGTGAGGTATCCATGTTATTATTTTCGGCCCCCACTCAGTGCTGTAGCCGTAACACTTGAGCTGGTGACGTCATTCTTTCAACCTCGAGCTCACCATAAATCCTCGCAGCAGCACGAGCGGGTAATGGAACAGACGGCATCGTTTCCGGAACGTTCCGTTTTGGAAAATCGATTGGCAATAAATCACTTGCGAGCACCTGCGTTTTTGTATTGACGTATCTTTTATAATGCACAGATTGAGGGCGAGATTTGAGCATACCATGCCGCGGGCACGGGGTTCCATTCCTGGCGAGCAGCTTTGAATCGTCACTTCTCCTAAAGTTGAAGAGTCAGTTAGTTAACGTGACCTTAATCCTCTTTATGAGACCTTCGACTACCAGTGGAAGAATAATAAGGATTAAAAAAGGCAGCGCATAAACCATGTAAAAATAAGTGCTATACCAAGTTAAGTTCAAAACCCTTTAGCTGTCGTACCCTAGATCCAAACATACGAAAACCCTAAGCAATCCTTAATCTGTTATGCTAGTTTGGTATTAGCTTAGGATAATAGTAAAATCTATCCTACGTTAGGCTTACGTCGGAAAACATACCACGACTGCAATAAACAAGGTTGCAACACACCACATCGGAATGCAATTGATCAGTCCCGGGTTTATTTCCGAGTCGATTTTCGAAAAACGATCGCCACTAAATCACAAGTCGGTTATGTTTTGTTTTGATACCGGCCTGTCTGTTCTGCGATACAGAAATAAAATTGAGCACGGCTTATTGATGGCTAGCGAGCCGCCGGCTGTATGCGCAATATGCTTTTGCCGGCCTAATAAAAGAGTGTGTATTAGCGGATTTTCACAAAGTACAGTTGGAATTTTTCAATATGTGATTCAGTTGAGGATTTGGAATGGTATTCCTTTTTTGTTCCAAATTCGAATTCGAACGCGAGGAAATTCAAAATTCGAACGGTCTGGATTTCGTTGCTCGGTTCAGTTAGTATCCTGATGACTATATCGATTGCGTCATATTTGAACTTTTAACTTTCCAATGTATTAGGAGTTTATTGTCTTAAATTCAAATTCTTTACGATTTAAAATTCGAATGACCTAGAGTTTGTTAGTCAGCCAGAGATAAGCTGTAACATTTGTCAATTATTTCGGAATGTTTTGCGTACATGCCTCACTCCCACATAAGACATTAGGGAAGGAAGGGCCACGATACGTCTACCAGTCATAGACAATTAGCCCAAACTACAGATAACAAAAGATTCACTTTCATGCAACCAAAAAAATGTGATCGACAATTTTATTGAAAATATTTTTTCTATACAAATGAAATGTCGAAAGCATTTTTGATAATTTTATTTATTCGCAACTTAAAAAAAAATTGGTACATAATTATAGACAAAGAATTAACGAAAAACGGAACTTAAAAGAGATTTTTAAAAATTGTTCAAGAACTCACGTCTCTTCTGCAACGCAAAACGCAATTTTTTTGCTTCAATTTCACCGAAAAACGCAAAGAATGCGGTTACATTCCGACCGCGAGATGGCGCTGTGTTTATGCGAACGCGCGAACAAATAAACCGACGAACGGACAGACAAATCGACATATTAATGTATCGCGCGTATCGTTTGGGGAGTGCTCAGACACAAATAAATAAGACGCGGCTATTTATATAGAGCGAAGGTATTTTTTTTGTTACATTTTCAACCTATTTATTTATTAGCCCTGGATTCCTGACTGCTGTACTGTCACGCATTCCTATCCTTATATATTGCTTCAAAAACACTTTAATGTATTTAGTTATGACGTTTTCTTGTTAGATATTATACTATGGAAAGCTGAGGTAAAGCTTCCATTCTTGGACGGGGTCCCTTAATACAATGGGATTGTGGTGTAGTGATTAGAGATTCTGGCTGTCGAACCGGAGGCCGTGAGTTCGACTCCCACCCAGGATAAATGTGTAGATATGTTTAATCTGTCCGGTTACCTTAACAGAGGTGTTTCATCCGTAATTTGGAATCAGATAGATGGGACTGTCGCAATTATTATTATTTCAAATTTGTATATAGACCAGGAGTATTTTGATTTCACTCCCTTTGTTAATTGTCTATATAATTTATTTAGAAATACACGTATACTCAGACGGAAAAAACAAAAGCGCTCCTAGCATAAATGTTTGTATTGCTTCTACTGTTTCTAGCCACTGGACCTACGGATCAAGTGTTACAATTATTTTTATTATTCCCAGGTGCATTAATGGGCGGGATCCTGGGCGGGTTCGCGATGCGGTACGGAAGGCGGACAGTGCTGCTCCTTGCTGCTTTGCCGTACACCCTCGCGTGGCTGGCGACCTCGCTCTCCACGAGCGTCGACATGGTGTCGGCTACCTCGTTCTTCGGCGGCATGCTGGTCTGCTGCATCACCATGATTACTCAGGTGGGTGGCGTAATATTATTTTATCTATTTTTCAAAAGAAAATATCTATCAATAGCGTTCACAAAAACTTAAATATTAATAAAAGTTTTATATAAAATGTGTTTGACTGATAGGACACGTAACATTCGCGTCATAATAACAAATATAAAATACAATTCGAAAAGGAATAGATAAAAAAAAAATAATAATAAAATATAATTAAACCCCAAACGGATTAAAGAGATGAAATAAAAGAATAATTAAATAAACATAATGGACATTAAAATAAGAAATATATTTGGTTGGCCTGGTGATCTAGTGGTTATTAACCCCGACCGCTGAGCGCGGGTAGTGGGTTCAATCATGCAAGTAGCAACTACGACCTGTAGATATATTATTACCTCGCTAATCAGAGCACGATCAATGATTAGTGTGAGAAGGTTATATAACAATTAGAGCATTGAAATAGTCCAAGTACTTGGGTATAACATCATTTAACGTGTGAACTCAACTAGTAGTTAATATTGAAAAGCATTCGACGGGAATATATATAGCATTTGTCGATTACAAATAAGAATTGCAACTAATGCTATCCTGCATCTATTATCTGAGGAGGTAGAAGGATAAAGAGATAGATAAATAGGAAGAGAGATAGATAAATAGAACTTAGAACTTTTGACAGTTTAGTAAAGATAAGGATAAGATATTTTGTACGCCGAAAAAGGCAAAATATGGCTCGAACTAATAATCCTCTAACATCTTTATATGTATCCATGTTTGTGCAAATAAACGTCCTTGTGTTGTGTTTGTGCAAATAAACGTCAGTCTGTTGGATTTTTTTAACTCTTTATAATTTCAGACGAGGTTTAACGATTGTTACTTAACGTTAACGTTACGATAGATATCGATAACGAACAACGTTACGCTACATCAACGGCATTTATTTATAACAATTGCGAGCGCAGTTATGGTTGTTAATTCTCACGCAGCGAGAAGCGTAACGCAAGCTGGCGTGAGAATAACGTTCATCAAACGTCGGTATTGTCTCCGGGTCAGAAGTTAATCGGGTTTCTTTTGCTTTTCTCTCATTTGTATAACAGAAGAGGCTTATACGGTTAGAAATGCACTTGCTTCATTATCTTCGATTTCCGATCGACTTTTATGTTCGCGATGAACGTAAAAAAGCGATCTACGTAAAAAAAAAACTACGGATATGTCAAAAGTCAATTGATAGCTTTTCGCATTCCTGAAGGAATGAAGAATGAAAAATCTTTATTCGTAATTTTATTTTTATATATTTTTTTATACTTTTTTTTGTTTTTAATTTTTATTTTGTTTGTTTTAGTTATTATTCTTATTATGTGCTGTCGTAAACTATGAATAAAGTGTTTCTTTCTTTCTTTCTTTCTTCTTTCTATACTTAAAGCATACATTCATAATAAATATTTTCTTTAGGAATCAGTATTTTCGAATCACACATCGATCTGTCTCCAGTGAGACCTAGATTTGTGGTAACTACTGTTTAGTGATTTCTGAATTTTTTTAGCCACAAACCAGTAGGCTAGTACAATATTTTTCACCTATCGTTCATCCGATTAAGATCGAGCAAGCGATACAAGCAATTTGCTCCAACAATCGGTGTTAATGTTGCCATTCGAAAATAGCATTTATATACTCAATCACACATTACTTTATCAACAATCGCAATTAGAAACTGCTTTGTTGGTATGAAGATGTTACATACGCGCGTCTTGATTGTTGAGCAATTGGAAACGACTTGAATATAGATTTTAACGCCATCTAGCGACCAATCATTAGTGTAGTATCGTATTTATTGTTTTCCGCGAAATATAATATAATTTTTGATAGCTACAAGTAAATATTGTATTGTGTGCATTTAAACAAACGAACTTAAGCACTTCAGACGATATTTTATTATTTTGATACCTGAAATCAAAAGTATTTTAATTTATCTGTCATTACAAAATGTATTTGTGACATTATACAACGCCATCTAGCGTTAAGATAAGTAAACAAAAATCGGCGTTCAAACTGCAACGCCATGTAGCACTGTACTTCACAGTTGCTGTATGCTGGGTCTCGTAAACTTTTTGTGCATTTCGCACTGCATTCAAGCGCGGAGACAACAAAACCTGCGCGCATTTTATGCATACTCTTCATTCCCAAGATTGTTTGCGGGATTGTGTTTAAATCATTTTCACGGAAGAAAACGTTTTGAAACGGAATGACTTCAGTTCTCAAGTTAACTGCATCTGTTTTGTTAGTCTTTTGTGTGCGAGTATTACATTCAAAATGTTTTGCGACTTTGCAAATGGAGGTAAACAAAGTTGATAGTTGCAAACACTGACAAAGTTAGCTATTAGCATTAAGCCCTCCTTTTATAGGTACTTACCCTTATTCGTATCATCCTAAAGAATAGATAAATAAACCGTCATTTTGCTTCTTGGAAATTGTAATGTGCTTCTAGAACAATATATTTATTTTTTTCTTATCGGTAACAAGAAATGCTTATCGGAAGTAAAGAATGCCTATGCTCTTGTTTCCATCGACCTTCACGCGAATCTTCCGTGAAAACGGTCCCAGGTTCGATTCCCATAACATATTTGAATTTGCATTGCACGTTAGCTCTGTAAAGATAGAGATATTTCGTTTCTTCCTACTCCTTTAGGACCTGGCGTGATGGTGTAATAATATTTCGGTAATTACAACTGATTGTTAAAAGTTTAGTTCAATCGCATTGTCATTTATGAATGAGTTATTTTAAATGTCCGAACATCTACCGTCCTTCTCTTTTGTCCACAAAGGAAAGGGACAGAGCATTATTCATCTACAGTCCAGACATGTCATATTGCGGTACAGTCCTTCACAGTCGTTTCAATTAGGCTGCATAACACCATGGTAAGCCTGTGATATATGAGCAGACAGCTATATAGTATAAACATTTTCTAAATATAC
>DWEM01004021.1:0-10096 GCA_018245935.1 Agara belti belti | reverse complement strand
TTTTATGTAAGGGTGTATTTTCCATATGATGGAAGTATTTTAATGGTTTATTTAGATTGCAAAAGCAGTTATAAAGTAGATTTGGAACGAGAATTACGGACTTAGACGGCTGATTCATAGTTGAAATTTCAAAATGTATGTAGTTTATACTCGTAAACGTTTGAAGCCTTTTCTTGACATTGCCGATGATATGCTTCAGAAATTTTGACTGAATCTATTTATTTGTTCCAGCTTAATGTATGCACAATGTTTTCGGAGGCGTTTTAAGTATGTCGGCCTGCGTTCGGCAAGTTGTCATTTATAAAGCCTATGTGTAATATTATGTTGCGAGCGTTTCCGTGCTTCGGAGGGCACGCAAAGCATCCGGTCACGGTTGTTAGCTTTAGGTAACAATCGCTAAGACTTTAAAAAGCCTTAAAAGCGGTGTGAACAATCCGCCAGATGGGTTGGGCGCTAACCGGTATCTCAACCGATCTGTACTGGAGTATGTACCTATGGTGGAATATTTTCAGGCATTGCAGGTAAAACCCGTACGCTATGTACGGTTACGCAATAAATTCCAGGGAATTGCACACTTTTAAGTGGATTGGATATGGAATTCCAGATATACTAGCTATCGAGCACTATCAGTTTCCTCACTTTACGGATATTGGATTACCGAGCCGATTCGGTTTCTTGTTGGCGATTGCGTTTGAACATTTCACAGGATTAGCTGTTTCCCTCATATCACGTATATAAGATACTAGGGTTACAAGTGTCTGACTCCTCACTGAAACAAAGATACAAGGTCATAATAATAAAAAGGAATGATTTGCTATTGCATGAGTAGCCGTTAGTAACCCAGATAGGTTCTGAGTATCTAAAACTAGTCTTACAATTTTATCGGAAGCGAACTATCGATATATATAGTCAGAAATATTCTTGAACTGTGTGGTTTGAGCTCAACTTCATAATTCCAGCCAATATTAATTAATTTTTTTTAATGTTTCTAGAATATTATTGTATGTCGCTATTAAAGGATCTTTATGAGCACCATTTATCGAGACTGTAAGAGAATTAAACGTCTTCAATGCATACTGATTGTCTATTCTTTTCGAAGTCAGCTGTATATGTCCATTGATAGCAGTAACCTTTTTAACTGCCGGCTGCTAATTTGCAATGATAAAAGTCGTAACATGAAAATGAAACCTTTCAGCACAGTAGATGTTGCTATTGGGTGTATATCCAGCTAAAATACTACCTTTTCTTTTCTCTAAGCTAATATTACAAAGAGGAAAGATTTGATTGACTGTTTCCATTGAATTGGCTCTGAAACTGCTGGACCGATTGGAAAAATTCTTCCGCCATTAGAATCTTACGTTATCGCAGATAAACATAGGCGATAGAATATTTTCAAAAAGTTAGGGATCCGTATGAAAACTGCGATGATGTAACCCAACATCGATCAACACAAAAATCGTTATATCGCGTACGCTGCGGGAATTATTAACAATAGAGCAAAGTGATGTACTACCGTGCGAAGCCGGGGCGGGCCGCTAGTGTATAAATATGTTTGCTATTCACTCAACATTTTCTAATGCGGCAACGTTTGATGCCAAGATGTTGAGGACAATATTTTATGTAGGTTTTACGTGACTCCATTTGTGTTTCTCACTCTGCCAAGAAATCGCTTCGAGAAGAACTTATCTCAATAACATTAATAATACACATAACATCGGTCTGGATTCTATCTGGAGATTAGAGGAGAAAAACGGTGTTTAGCGCACATGTGAGAAAATAGAAACGATTATTATACAAACCAATATTTTCTTTATAAAGTCATACCCTCGTATTTTCTCCCATACCGAATATTGTTGAAGTCTATCAAAAGTGTCGGTGCAACTAATAAAATGTAATTCTGCTTCAAACTATACAGATAGAAATATGAGTTTTCTTTCTGAAGAGAAGATTAAACAAGCAACCAATCACTAACACGACAATAGGAATATATAGGTATGTGAGTGTTTATGTATTCTAATCACGCATGAAACTCCCTGTAACTCGTGTAGATTGAAAGAAGTTTCATTTTATTTCTATATAGATACTAGAAATATATAAATACATCATGATACAAACTGTCACCAATGTTATTCTAAGCACGGTAAATACTATTAGTGTTAGTTGAATATTACATATCGATGCCAATACCTCCTTGTCATTTTTGTCTCAGTACCAAAAGGGCAACTCCCAAAATGTCAACGAGAATAACACTTTAACCTTTACCATTGAAAGCGGTAATTGAACCACAACTTAAAAATACCGCATATCGACCCTTTGACTCTGTGGCTACTTTCCAAAAAATATTATTTGAAATTTGCATCAAACTTGAATGCTTACGAAAACACATATGTAACTAACCTATTGATGAGCACAAAGATATTAGGTAGATATTTTCAAATACCAGTTTACGGAATCGTTAATCCGAGGCACACATTAACCTAGAACACGATAAACTTAACTTCCTGCATATAAACAGATAAGTGGGGCTGTATCGTATCATCTTTCCGAATGCCCCGAATTGAGTTTGATAACACTTGATGCTGTTATGCGATAATGCACAATCGTACAGACGGCGGCGGGGATTGCCGTTTAAATAAAAGGAAAAAACACAGGCGCCGACTGGTGAGAGTGACTCCGGTAGACTACGCGCGCGCAGCTCATCGCGTGAAAGTTGAATATACAATTTCGCGCCAAACAACTGTCAAACCAAACGGGCGGGTAATCGACATAATTCTCTTATAACTGCAATTCTAATAGTGTACATAACTCTGTGCCGTGTTCTAAGTGTGTGCGACTAAGGGATGTTTGGTGGTATTGCTAAGTGACTTTCTTTTCGTCGTTAAAAAGTTCACGCAGGATGACCAAACTACGTAACATGAAGGTACGTAATAATATAAACACTAAGTATTTTTTAATTACACCGAGACTATGTTCTCTTATTTGCTTTTCTCGTCTAAACGACGTTACGTGTTGTCTTGTTTTTAAGGAGACAGTTTGGTGGATGTAATAAAAGTAATCAGAAAGTTTACGTTAATTTTCGACATATATTCAAAGTTCGAACAGGAAACGTCTGGAAGCGTTGGAAAACGATTCTAGTTTTTAAAAATTAAGCTGCCGCTTTAATGGATTCGAGATGCGTTCTTAAAAGCAATCAAATTGATGTCTAAAGAATTTTTTGAAAGCGTGTTAGTAAGAGCTAAATGCTAATTGACAGTTTATATTTTTTCCTTACAACATTTCTGTTAGATTTAATGTGCAAACGATTATATCTCGAGTCGAAATTAATAAAGTAATTCCACCTTTCTCCATGTTTATTGTTGGGTGTTTACGAGCGCAGTTTACGTCTGCCCGGCCGGATTACGATGTTTGTGTCCTCTCAATCCAATTGTCTAGTCAAATTTTCACAAGCGTGTCTATGCTCGTTAGTTCCGATTATTTTCGTTAAAAACCGTTAAACTTTGTCGTAGGCCTTAATGCTGTTTGTATACTTCCGACATTTGTAAACTTCCGGCAGTCGGGTTCGCTATTAACCCGTATTTTGACCAATCCGCACTGGAACAGCTTAGAATATACTCAATGCCAACAATACAGCTATAGAGGTCCGTGCCCAGCAGTGGGATGTAAAGCTGGAAATTGAGTTGCTGTCACGTGCCTCGTGCCCAATTACCTACTACAACGAAAAAAAAAGGTATTTGTCTATAATCTATTTTGACATAAATGAAAGAGATCTTAATGTTCCTCAAACTTCTTGGCACGAACAATTGGGTTAGTTGATGAGGATAACTAGTGAACAAGTGGCTGTGACAGACTTGTTATATGTAATGTGTTATTTCATAACACAACAGCAGTTCCTCTCGCTATTATATTGTTGTTGCTGTAGGGTTGTCACTTTTAGTTTTCTTTTGCGAAAATATCTTATTTTTTAGGATCTAACAATCAGATTGGTGGATATACGAATTATGAATTGAATGAATTACATCCGCCTTGAAGACCCCGATGATAATGGCTTAATCCTATCGTCGGCAAACGCATTAACTATCTCGTCAACTCATATGCTATGAACAAATCTTCCATAATAATGAATTTTATGATAATCTCAATACGTAAAATAGAAATTATATTACTAGTGTACCACCTGATCAGAACAAGAAATTAAACAACATAATGATTATACGAGACCATTAATTTAACAAACGGATCGGTATTAATTTTAGAATGTTTTTTTTTTTATTTAAATTTGAATTTACCTTATACGACTTTCAATATAAAGTAGGCAAATGATATTCACATCATCAAAATTCACTTTCGAAGCCCCAAAGCCTCTGAGCCGCTGTTCGTTGCGTTCAGAAATTAAGCCGCATTTTAAAAGTTATTTTTAAAATAAATAATATTAAAAACATCACTTTCTTTATTTTATGCAAGTACCTCATTATTGGGCACAGCGTGAGTTAAGAGATAACATATTAAGAGATGAAAGAAAGAAAGAAAGGACGAAACACTTTAATTATAATACAATTACAAATAATACATTCGAAATTCAACTTGTAAATATTGCAGTCCAGTGTTGAAGTCTAAATTATTATCTAAGTAGAGAATCTACTTCAGTAGTTCAGACTATTTTTTGTTCGGGGTCAATGCAACATTTGGACATTGTATCTATTTTAGCATACTCTGAATATCGTCTATGATGGAACTATATACATATACAAGCTGTCCCGGCGAACTTCGTACAGCCTCATAATAAATAAATACATAGGTTAGTTACACCAATCTGAACCGATTTTAATCTTATTTGACGGGACGTACGTCATGTTATGTTTGACAGCTAATTAATATTTGACATTGCGATGGTAGCGCAGTCTGTCGGATCCCATTTGAAACATTCTAAAATCAACACCTTCTTAAAAATCAATTAAAAAAAACATTTTTCAGTGGACTAAATTGTGAATCCAAATCATTCTCGAGTCCCCTAGAATACACACAAAAAATTTCATTAAAATAGGTCCCGTCGTTTAGGAGGAGTTAAGTGACATATACACGCAAGCAAGAAATATATATATTCGCATAAATTTCAAACCAGAAGAAAGTAGTTCGAACTCTAACAAAATGATGTTAAATTCAAAACCTTAATATAAACAGATTGTACCTACAATATAAACATATAAGGAATGTAGATCTCTATAAGCAGTACCTAAGTAAAAAATTTAATATATTTGTTTCTATAAAATCTCCAGTGTACGAAATTTTTTAAATAAATAAAAATATTTCATCGGCTATTTACACGGACCCAGTGCGGGAGGTATAAAAAAAAAGCTTTCGACATTTTTTAATAGCACTAATTGTGTCATTAGGTATAATTATTAACATCGTCACTGGCACCAGAAACAGCAAACATAAAATTAACATATACGATTTCTTTTTCATAAATTTTAACGATATAACAAATTACTAAATAACATAATTAGGGATTACCGATATAACCGCGGAAGCGACACTAGTGACGTGAAAAACCGACAGATCGTAAGTAACGCTCACATTTGACCGATATTTTTCCTTAGTGTTGCGCAACGCTTTCGGTGAATGTATCACAAAAACGATGATTTTGACACAACTATCGATAATTTCGCAACAAACCGATGCTACTTTGTTCATTTGGCTCGTATCCTTATTTATTCGATTATGTGTACATACACGAATTCGTTTTGCATAGTAATTAAAAATACTATGCAATAATAGTCAATCTATTTATCGTTCGATTTTGGAAACTTTACTAAATATGACTTATTATTACGGTAAGATCTCAGACTTTAAGAAAAATACTATGCAATAATAGTCAATCTATTTATCGTTCGATTTTGGAAACTTTACTAAATATGACTTATTATTATGGTAAGATCTCAGACTTTAAGAAAAATTTCAATATGTTTCTCATCACTGTTATATAAAGATGTAGCTTCAAAGTTCAAAGATCAACAGCAATTAATAGTTCGAAATAAGAAGAGCAAGTCTTAAAACTACTTTCATAAGAACGCCACATGCGCATGCAATTTAAGTTTATTAACCTTTGAGGTTAGGAGAAAAAAAGCTGTTTAATTTCATTTAGTAGCCGACAAAAATTATACACTAGTTAAATCATTTTCCATTAGCTGTTGGGGACCGCTCGCCTCTCAGAATGAAGAAGACTACGGCCGTAGGATACCACACTGAGTAAATGGGTACTGACTGAGTTTATGGACCGTACACAAAGACCATTATCGAAGTTACTAAAATATTAAGGTATCAATATTGTTACTAAAATATTAAGCTATCAATATTGTATACAGAAACAAAATTAGAACCAATCTTTAATGTTCTTCATTTCGTTACAATTGACATACGCACACGTGCGCCAAGGGTTATTGACCTCTGCATCGAACATCGTCGAAAGTGAATCCGTTTTGCTTTCTGAATAATGTCCGTTTGTCGCGCAAAATTATCGACATCGAGCATTGTTGACACTGACATGTGGTATTTATCGATAGAAAGTGTTGCCGCCCCGCCCGTTATGGTGATTTTCCGTTTTTTTCTTTGTTGTTTTATATATTTTTGTGCCAAAATGTTATTGAAGGACATGTTGACTTTAAAAAAATATGTCTCACTAAATATTAAACATAGGTAATAATAAAAGCATTTGAAATAATTCCATTATAGTCTAACAATGCCAAGGAATATGTTTAATTGAATTTTAATTTTGAATTACGTTCCAGTTTAGGTATAAGTTTTTTAAGAGCTGAAGAACTTATTTTCTTTCTACGTCGATCAGTCATGTTTGAATATTGAAATAAATATATATGTATCTTAAACATTTAACCAATTTGACAATTAATTGAAAGTTGATTTGAAATATGCAGTTTAATTGTATACAGCAAATAAATTAATAATTTAAAAAAACCACGTCGGAATTTTTACTCTCATCTTTCTTGGCGTTTAGCCTGTGGGGTGTGCCGTCAAAACGTAGGATCTTTATATCAAGGATATAAAACAGAAATCTAATTTAAATTCTAAGACTGATATTATGCCTAGACCTTCTCTTAGATGATATAGTCAATCCAAATAATAATGTAATAATGTATTTGTATGTGTATTGTAATAATGTATTTTTTATTGTATTTGTTGTAATGATGTATTATGTTATTTGTGTTGTGATTATATTAACTTGCCTAGCGAATTAGGTCACCCTGTAAGGTTAGGTTAAGTATAAATAAATAAATAATAAAATCAATAAAATTAGCTACATGTCTAGGAACAGTGTAATTACATAACAGACGAAAGCTCTTTGACACCTTTGTAACAAAATACTTCTGGGAGGCCTTTCACTCTACACTGATCAAACCCGCATTAGTACAGGGTAATGGCCAGACTATACTGAAACCGGATAATCGCGCTTAACGTGCTATACGAAGTACAGAAATACCCGTGAACAATTAACACTAGCGGTCACTCATCTAAACACTGACCGCGCTCGCCTTAACTTTCTCATCGTTTCAGCCACCGCATCGGGATTAGGGAGGAAAGATTATGCATGATCCTATGATCTGCATGTGTAAATAATCCTATGATTAGTGGGTACTAAGACTTCCTACAACGAGTGTGGAGTCGGTTAAAGTTAATTGCTTCCGAGCAAACATCTCACTCGTTTAAGTGAGCTAAGTACGTGTACGGCGCATGACCGCTTGTTACATAACGTTATATACATTAATGTAACTGAATAATGCTTTTCTCGGCGAAGCTATCTTTTGTTTTGAACGACTGCAGAGAGAAGAGTTTGTCAATTGTGTGACAAAGACAAAATGTTTATTTGCACAACCTATGCGCGTATATTTTACAGAATAGTTATAATAACTGCGATAATTCCAAACAGGTGTATTTAATTCAAAATAGGCAATCAAATAGCTGTGTTATATGACAATAACCATACATAATAGACGATATAATTTTTTAGACGGTTTTTCCCCCTAAAAATAGAAAAATCAAATGTGCTCATTCAAAAAATCTGATTCAAATTTATTGTTTTAGATTATGTACGTAACTTTTACTTTCCAAAGAGAGAATTTCATCGGCCTTTGAAACACATATATCGTTATTATATCTAATTTGATTTCATTGGAATCGCTCTGAGCTCTGTCACGTTGGCCAACAGGTTCGTTGAAAGAAAGCGGCAGCTAAGAAGTCGTTGGAACAAGGCTGTATCGTTAATGACTGTTCCGTCGACTTTTATATATTTTTTCCTCAAATCGTTTTAACTTTCTGACAATTCCACTGAAACTTTGTTCGATTGGTATTTGTAGGCACTTCGACAAAAAAGCGGATTAATCGGTGACAAATGAAATCAAAATAGCGTAGCGTTGCACTGCCATTGTTAATCTCTTCTAAGCTTACTTCCTGGTTGTGTTGTTTTTCTTCTTGGTGCTTTTATGGATATCTCAGAGTAGGTATTACATTTAATACATTTGTGACTGATACAGGTAATACATTTGTGACTGATCAGCTCACATTTTAGTTCTATTTCCACTCTATTTTGTGTAGTTTTACCCTGAATTTCAGTCTTAGTTCGTAACCGTCCTAAGTCTTTGGACAGGTTAGCTTTTTATATAACATTATACAGGTACACAGTTACCAAAGTTTTTGAATGCCAAAAGCATTGGACACATTAATTGGAGACAAAGATTATATCAATTGTAAAGACTGTTTAGACCAATCCATGATTTAGATACCATTAATGGTATACAAAGAGTAGATTTATTTGGTTTATATTAGAACTATGGTGGTGTATAAATAAAAACGTGTAACCCTAGTTACTTATATAACAAACGCGTAATTGGTTACGGGAAATAACCAGCGTCGACCGCTTACTCATCCTGTCTCGCCTTTCGCGTGGAGGAGGCGGCGAGATGACGGAAGTACGGACGTCCTACTTGCTTTGTGGAACGAGATTTTGGTGAAAGCCTTATTATTACAATCAAACGTCGATGATTTATTGACCTTGCCATATCACAGTCAATCGGGTCGCCGAATCTTGAACCGTTCGTAATAAATCGTTTGGAAGATTACTTCCCAATTAGAGTTCCCCTTCCTCAGCCCTCCTCACCCCTAGGGCACGTAGAGATAGTAAACGACAGCGGGATATGTTTATAAATTAGGCTAAAGTTATTTTACAACAATTCGTGCATACGAATCCATCCACTAAGGAGACATGCGCTCGCGCATACATTTAAAAAGGAACCTATTCGTACAGACTAATCGAATATCTCGTTAAATAATGAGTAACTAGATTCATAAAGACTAATCGAATAACTCGTTAAATAATAAGTAACTAGATGTGGAATTGGTGAACTAAATGAATGAATAAATAAATAAATAAATAAAAATTGCACATTAACATACGTATTAGACTATGTTGTGTTGCGAGTTATTTGGTTGAGTAACATGTAGTAACCCACAAAGAAATCTACATGAACAGAAGACGAGGTGTACTATACGCCCCGATCGTCGTGTGTAATTGAGCGTGTATTTTGTAATGGATAACGACGGCAGCCAGTGTTTCCTTTACCGCATTTTTATTACTATATCCTATTGTTTCGATTCGGGCGCTCAATAATATGGTGAAACTTTTTTGCAACTTCAACGCAAGACCAACCATGTTGATTACGGAGGAGAATAACAAAGGTTTTGTCATGTAGTATTTTCAAAAGCATTTTCCGTTCTAAAGGAATACTGATAGCCTGAGAGTTGTTATGGGATCTATCAAAAACAAAACAAAACCTAAAAGAGATAAAATTTGTGTTTCGTTCATTAATTAAAGATTATAAAATTTCTATTACTAATAAATAGATGTTTTTTTATAGATTATTGTAAGCTACTTTCCATTTTGTTAAGATTCTTACAGACATACGAATGTTGGTTTGCGCAACACGTGTTAATGGTTGAGTGCTTGAGGAAAGTATGCATATATTTTATGATCTATACAAATAGTATTTTCTTTATTATCTGTGATGGTTGTTGCTGATGAAACATACTA